>LDEV01000030.1:38740-79444 GCA_001014755.1 Blastomyces silverae | reverse complement strand
GACCGTCGATGCGGGGTTGGACGCGAAGGCCTGCGCGAGCAGCGAGGAGAAGGTCGATTTGCCCACCCCGCCTTTTCCAGACAGGACGAGGATTTTATGTCGTATGGAGGAGAGACGGGCGGTTATTACTGGGATGTCGGGGTCGGGGCCTTTAGGCGCGGCGGCACAGATGGCCTGGTTCGGACAGCCGTTGCATGCATCGCCTTTGCCTGCTTGTTCGGATTCGGGGCCCGGGCAGTGTTCTGGAGGGAAGGATTCGCGTTAGTATGGGATGGTATGGAGCCTTTAGATAGAGGGTTTTCATTTTTTACCAACGTACCTGGTTCAGGGGCGACGAGCTTGGGAGCTGCTTTGGATAATGCGTTGAGTGCGGGGGCTGGCTCCTCCATCAATGGAGCCATGTTTAGTAGTCTCAAGAAGGTAGCCCAGTGATTTCGTTTGCGCTTGTTCGTTTTATATAGAGAGAATATATGAGTATAATTGGTTTTCTTTAGAAAATCAACACAGCTGGATTATGTTTGTGGCAGATGATGCCGCAGTCTGCTTATATTATTATTTGATCGCTGCCAGGAACTTTTTTTGGTGGCGGAGAAGCAAAGGAGGGGCATTACTAATCCACGTGGTCTGTGCTCCGGCTCAAACTCCGAGCGCGGAGTCATGCAAATACCAAAATTACGGTATGGTATCACAACATGGAATAAATATGCACTCCAACACTGAGCCCTAAGAATTTCCTCCTGAGTGGGTGCACCTAAGTTTTGAGACATATTGTGCAGTGTTCGCTTGCCTTTTGCTCTTTGCCTTCTCCTATGCTAACTAGCACCTATATGAAGGGCTAATGATTGTGGTATATATCCTGGAAATATGTGGTCTGATTGACAAGATCTAAGCTGCCGGCGTAGATTTTCAGAGCAAATATCAGTAGCTCTGTACCTTGATAATTCATGAAGTTCGAGAAATCTTAGCATGAGAAAGAGCATATCATAGTGCTTGACTTCACATGAAAGAGACGACAGAAACTCATCTGTCACATCTTCACAGCTTATCATGCCCGTCCTGCGTATTTATCAAAAGCGACTGGGTCTTTAAACAATCATTCAGATGGAAGCAGCAAATCACGCCCGTCCGAACTCAACTCAATAAGCTGTAACTGGATAAACCATGAAGCTGCAAGCCGTAACAGCAAAGATCAGCGCAGTGCCTGTGCTCAATTCGTAGCTCCCTGTTTGAAACACGACCAGGGAGAAATCCAGCAAAGCGTGCCAGGTTCCGATTTGCCTTTTATGGTTTATTCCCAGAACATTAGATTTCCATACTCCGTACGGAGCACAGAGTACTTTTCCCGCACTTCTGAAACAATCCAAGCTATGACGCGCTTGATTGTTAAGGTTGATAGAGGCTTTCACATGCTGGCGCCCAGAGGAGGACCATCGAGCGGGCGAGCGTCTCTTGGTGACTTCCAAGGTTGATTCCTCCCTTCGTCCAGTCGGGCTATTGGCTGTTGGATCCCGCCAGTAGCGCGAGAAAACTAAACTGCCACTAATGCAAGACGACAGCCAGTCAGTGCGACTCAAGGGAGGTTCAATTGGATCATTATTGGCTCACCATCTGTCCCTGGCGCTCGCTATCAAGGAAAATCCACACAAAGTTAATAGACAGAAACTCCACGAGCATAATTCCTATCCTCTCAGATCTTGTAAAAAAAAACCTGATCAATGGGTGAGATTTTGGCTTTCATGCCAGCATCATTAACATCCGGCGCTCTAGGGGCTTTGAGACGATGAATTGCCGTCCCCGAAATGCTTGGATAGGCCCCATAGAAGCATCCAGTTAAGCGAGTAGTTTTTGACTGACATCATTTGCGCTGGCGTCAGCAGCCTCGAATGTGATTCGTTCCAGTTGTAACTAGAACTCGCACAAGCATCGTTGTGCCTCTCCACACTAGAAAACGGGGTGGACACATCTCATGAGTTTGTCGAATAAGAGGCTCTTCTGCTACTGGGAACTCCAACATACCCAGCAATAGCAGAATTCGACGATAATTTGCTTCGTCCTCTGTTATCCTCGCGGGACAGGGTTTGTCGTGGTTGTGGTTGTTGACATTATTGTTGCTGTTCTGCTGCCATCGACCCCCCATCGCAGCGGGGCGGGAACAGAGTTAACTAACCAGCTAACCAGCTAATGTAGTTACACTTATTAACCACGCCCCGGACCCAGAACCTTCCAAACCGAGTTGGAGACCCGAAGCACCACTTTTTTTTTTCCCACGACAACGCTCACGACCCTCCCAACAACTTTGTGCCTCAACGCTTCTCAGTCAATTCAACTTGACTTCTTCTTCGCTCACCTCTCGCGTGTTGACGCTTCTGCGCCGTTGCTCCCAGCCTTGACAACGACGGACTACAGCTTCAACTATGAGTGAACAGGCGACCTCGTCAGGCCTTGAATCCCGTTCGAACGGGCTTCGTGAACGGAATGTGCAGACATCAAAACCTGCCGCTGACGGGGATATGGCTTCCCAGTCTCTAGAGGACAAGCTACAGGTTGAAGAAGGGGAGGCGGATACAGAGAAGAAGACTTTTGGTAGAACTCCAGATGGCACTGGTAAGCTCCCTCGCTGCCCCAAGTCTCGCTGAACGATTATGACCAAGTGGAAGATATTCCATAAATACCACGGAAATAGACTGTGTCTGAACTTTCAGAGCCCCTGTGATGTAGCTAGCGACATTTCACATTTATCTGCCCCGGACAAATAAAAAAAAATCTTGGAGCCATTTCCCCGCAAAAATGAACCACATATGGCTTGCTAATGCTGAATGACATCAAACTACAGTCTTCACCGTGCCGCCCACCCGTGATATGGTATCACAGCTACTTTCCCCTTCAGAACCAAAGAACATATCTGATATCTTCGTTCTCGCTATTCTCGGCTGCCATATCCTTCTCCTCTGGTTTCTTCCCTCCTCGTTCCGGGTCGCAGCTTTTGCTGTGATATTCCTGTTCTGGCGTGCTTCTTACAACATCGGGATAGGATGGCTCCTACACATGCAATCAAACGGCCGGACATTGGTCTGTTGGGCAAAAAAGTCGAACATCTTCGTGAACCCATCCACCGGCCAAAACCCCCATCCGACCTTGTACAAGTTGCTCAAGTGGGAATTGGAAACAAAAATATCGGAAGAATACTCTTTCGAGGAAGCCCCCACAGAATACAACACCTGGCTTGTATTTAGACGCGTTGTCGACCTGATTCTGATGTGTGACTTTACTTCATACTGCCTGTTCGCAATCGCCTGTGGTGGTCGCCCTACTGGAGAAAGTTTCATCATGCTGGCTTTGAGATGGATTACCGGGATGAGCTTGGTGCTCTTTAATCTCTGGGTCAAGTTGGACGCTCATCGGGTAGTCAAGGACTTCGCATGGTATTGGGGAGATTTCTTTTATCTCATCGATCAGGATCTCACTTTCGACGGCGTTTTTGAGATGGCCCCCCATCCTATGTATTCGGTTGGCTATGCGGGATACTATGGTATCTCCTTGATGGCAGCTAGTTACAAGGTCCTCTTTATTTCCATCCTCGCACATGCCGCTCAGTTTGCGTTCCTCGTTCTAGTCGAAAATCCCCATATCGAGAAGACCTACAATGCTCCCCCGCCTCGAAAGAGAGTTACCGACACAGATACGAAGCCACAAGAGGACGAAAACTCGCATGAAGGTTCAGTCGTCAGTGACACACTTAGCTCGGCACCAGTCATACCTCCCTTGCAACCTTCGTCGATGCATAGCCTTTTAGGGCTTCATAATATCGACCTGTATCGGAGTACGGACCAATCCGTGCTCTTAGCCCAGGTGCTCTTCTTTGCCCTGGCTACTCTAACTCCATCAACTCCTGTGTATCAATTTTGCTTCGTCCTGAACGCTGCCCTATGGAGGATCTGGTATTCCGTGGGTATTGGTTACATACTCAATCGCCAATCAAACTGCAAGATGTGGACAAGGCACTTCGTGAAGTACGGAGAAAGCAATCATGAAGCTTGGCGACAATGGAAAGGGACATATCATTTGAGCATGACCATGACCTATGCGAGCTTCATCGCTGCTGCTTGGAAGATGTACTCTTTTCCACAAGACTGGGGGTACGGACTTGTTCTCTTAAGGCACATCCTAGGAGCAAGCTTGATCGCTCTCCAAATTTGGACATCTACCAGCATCTACGAATCCCTTGGCGAGTTTGGATGGTTTTTTGGAGATTTCTTCTTCGATGAATCCCCCAAACTTACCTACAGTGGAATTTACCGGTTTTTGAATAATCCGGAGCGCGTCCTTGGTTTAGCAGGCGTTTGGGGTGCAGTTTTGATCACTAGCACCAAGTCTGTCGTTTTCCTTGCACTACTAAGCCATACATTAACTCTTGCATTCATTCAACTGGTCGAGCGCCCCCATATGCAAAAACTCTATGGGCAGAGTCTACGACGAGATGCAGGTCTTGTTAGGAGTCTGAAGCGTTCATTGCCTCCATCTCTAAAGCAAATCCATGGCAGTGTGGACAAAATTCTCGATGACTCATTTGAATTCATTGAAGAGTTCATAGAAGCTGCCCGGCCTAAACTTGCTGCTGGTGTTCAGACTTTCGTGAAAGATACTTCTGCCTTGTTCCAGAAGTACCCGGCACGAGTCACTATTTCTCGCCTTGAACCGGACCTGGCTGGTTATGATCTGAAAGACTATTCTATTACATTAGAAGGAACCCAACCTTCTCGACCAGCACAATTAGAAAGAGCTAGTGATAAGGAAGGTGAAAGGGCACGATCTATGCCATACAGGAGAGGCGAGCAGGAAAACCTCATCTTCGAGTACGGTGCTCCGATTAAAGTCAAATGGACCGCGCCACTGAACCATAGCAAGAAGGATTGGGTTGGTCTCTACATGGTTACCGACAATACGTCGCGGGAAGTCACACGAGTATCTTCTCAGGGCCGATGGATCGCCACCAACCAAGCTTCATTCGATTCCGAGACATGCGAACAAGGGCTGGTCTCGAGTGACATTGTTTTGAAAAACTCTCGCGATGATGGCGAACCAAAAGACGTTGCATCTGGAGAAATGGTTTTCTCCGGCGATAAACTATGGTGGACTCAAGGTGTCTTCGAATTTAGATACCATCACAACGGCAAGCATAATGTCATGGCTGTATCGCGTCCCTTTGAAATCAGCATTGGAAGATTCGACGAGGATGACATCGAAGTCGATAACTACGGGCTTGTCAGGGCTGCTGTCGAAGCAGCTCTCCTCCCTGTTGTCCAAAATTGTTTCGACAGAGACCCAGAAATCGCTCCGCAGACTGTCGAAGAGCATTATGGTTGCCTAGTTGACAGGGATGGGAAGTACTCGAAGAGGGTGGTCTTTGCCGTTCATCACATGTAAGAGATCTAATAGTTTTGTGCAATTCCTGCTGAGCAGTTTCAAATCTGAATACGTACAGCAACATCAATACTAACGTACGATTCAGGTTCGGTATCGAATTTGCCCCTGAAGTTGTCCGGGCCGATGGAAATATCCGAAACTTGGCCTGGCGGATATGCAACGCGAAGAAAGTTCTGGTATGTATTCTTACCTTCTTCAGGAACCCTTTGGTGGCTGCCGCACTTTCCTTCTTGTTCAACTTTTCGTACAACCACGAAGACTAACGCGTATCTACCAATTTAGGCTCCATATAGTATGTCACGCTCCAACGGAGCCTCGACACCAACGGCGGAACATGAGGAGGATTAGGCCCCTACTGGTCCTAATGAATGATAAATAACGATGAAGATGAATCTCATGGATTTTTTTTGGTCCTCTGCGTCTTTCACTCACCGGATATCACTCACCGTATATACTACAACGCTGTTCTTTCGCTACGATGCTATATCGTCAATATACTGGAGTCAATCTGTTCTACTGCATGCGGTGGGCACTTTTGCCGCCCCAAGCAGAACAACGAGAATCTAGGAGCACTAAAGAAGAGCAGGATAATTAATAGAAGAAAGAGGTGTGGCATTATATATATACATAGACTTATATGGGTGGAAGCAACATTTTTATGCATCTTCGGCTACCGATCGGCGCCGCTATTACTTTCTTTCAGTCTTTGCTTTCCCAGCAGACACGAAACCACTGCACAGTCTGGTTATTATATTTGGTTTTCTTAGAAATGGAGATGGAGTTTTCTTCTGGCAGGGTGGCGAGGGGTCTTTGGTTCTAACCATTTTATAAACTTGTGTACATCTCACATTTCATGCATATACATACAGGCGCAGCACAGAAGACATATATACAAACGAAAAAACCAGCTAGGTATATAGTTTACGCATAGATATGATAAAACAGTGATGCAATTTATACGGTATTATGATAGAGATATATATAATCCAGCATCAAAAACAGGCTGGAATGAAAAACCAGACTGTCTACAGTATGGAAGCGTATTTAGTATGTAGATTAGAATCACAACGCCCTATGTAGACCGAAAACCTCCCAGTCAGCCACTGATTATCGAACGGCATACCAATGAATTCAAACCAATCTCCGAACACTAACGCAACAATTAAAAAATGACAGAAGGTGGCAAAAACGAGGGTATTTGGGGATGTAATATATTCAGCAAAGCCATGAACTCATCCCTTCTCTCGCCCTGACACCATCCTCGGGAAAAAAGAACGGACCCAAGACAAGCCGTTCCCCCAAGAGACGATCGGACGAGTAAATCAATAAATGAAATATAAAAAAGAGAGAACAGGAAAAGCCGAAAAAGGGAAAAAAAAGAACGAGTTTGGGGGGTTAAGGCTTTTTTACCACCCACCCCACCAAAAAGCCTCTTCGATAAAACACCAACAAAACTCCACAACCAATCATCCTTTTTCCTTCTTACCCATTTTCGTCGAACAGCTCCAGTTGTATACGAGAGACGTCAACGAAAAGTAAATGAAAAAGGAAAAAGTCCGGTATCAGGGAGAGTGGGGAGATGTGGAAGAGTAGCTCGTTTTTCTTTTTTCTTCTTCTGCTTTCCTTCCTGTGTTCTTTTTTTTTTCCCTTTATGAAAGAAGGGTGCTCCGTGAGGAGACTCGTGGAATGGATTGACTTGTTGTCATCATGAAGATTTGGTTTGGTTGGGAGGTGGGCTGGTGCAAGTGTATTTTTCCAAGGGGGATAGATAAATCAAATACTAACATTGAGAGTGACTGTAGATGGGGAGATACTGCTATGTTAGTTTATTCCATTTCACTTGCTGTGGAACGAGAACAAAGGAGACTATTTGAAATATCCCAAAGGCTTGTTAGCTAGATTCGTGAAAATTTCATGAAAATAACAAGTGAGGGGTTGGTATATGGATCAGGATCGTTATTTTTGGTAAAGGGGTTTTCCTCAATGATTTTGCAGAAGCAGAACTGAATATAATGTTTCTCATCATAATAAAGGGTGTAGGTTATAGCAAAGGATAGGGGAAATAGTGTACCTTTTTCAGCCTTCGCTCTTGACGGATCAATTGCACCTTGATAGACAACTTCAAAACACAGAAAAACGATTCTATTACTCGGTACACTATTAGCGTCGTCCATGCAAAAAGACTCAACGAGAATAGTGGGATGGATGCAAAGAAATGGTCAGATGGTAGTGCATGTTGTTCATGTGGCTCACGGAAGAATCTCCGAACAAAGTTTTGGAAGGTTTTCCTCCTGTAACTAATGGTGGGATGGGACAAATCAGAAATAGGACAGAGACTTACTATACGAAATAACAAAAAACGGCCGTTTGCTACATACCTCACTGCACAGCTATCCTGGCTTCATCTAGCACGGAATAGCTTATAGCGAGTGATGTTGGTGTGGAATTGCTGAAAGATGCAAGAGAAATAAAAGAGAAGAAAGGAGGAGGAGGAGGAACGAAGAAAAATTAATACTCAAGAGTGCGATTGAGCTAAGCGGCGTCGGTTAAATATTGTTCCGCCAGGCTGCCAAACAGTGCAAACATCTCCAGTTTGATATTTTGAATTTCAACGCCGACGACGATGAGCAAGGCCAGAAGAACATTGCTTCCATTGCCCCAACTAGATTGGATATTTAATCTTCTCAAACTGTTTTGTTGACTGAGAGATTTATGATGGCTGATAAGAGACGAATAAACGGACCTCCTGGAGGCACACGACCACCAGTGTTTGCATCATCGTTACTTTCCTCTGACGGCCAACGCTCAGTCGCTCTTGAGCGCCCTATACGTACTAGAAAGCCAGATGAACTGAGAAAAATATGTAAGTTTCATTGCAAGCCTCATGAAGTTGGATGATATGGGCTAATTATTTTCGCGCAAATAGTTTTAAAGACGGGTCTGATCCCATCCGCTTCTGGGTCCGCATACCTTGAATTCCAGCCCTCCGCAATCGTCCCCCGGTCGAAATCGAAAACGCTCATTCCCCCATCCTCATCCCTAAAACTCACTTGTTCTGTCCATGGACCAAAGCCTCTCCCCCGCTCAGCACCATTCTCACCCAACCTCCTCCTCTCCACACATGTGAAATTCGCACCGTTCGCATCCCGACGAAGGAGGGGTTATGTCCGGGATGTCAATGAGAGGGATCTTGGCGTACACCTCGAAACTGCTTTGAGGGGAGTTATAATAGGGGAAAGATGGCCAAAGAGCGGGCTGGATATCACAGTGACGGTACTAGAGGGGGAAGATGATCGTTGGTGGGGCGATGTTCTATCCTCCGGCCCACTGGGAGGTATAGATGGCTGGGGTTTGATGAATGTTCTCGCGGGCTGCATCACCGTCGCCTCAGCAGCAATTGCTGACGCCCGGATAGATTGCATGGATCTTATTACGGGGGGAATTGCTGCTTTTGTGGAGAACCCGGACGTTGACACTTCAGAGAAAACAAATACCTCGTCCAAGAAGGGGCGTCGCCAGCAGTCATTAGTATTGGATCCAGACCCGTCCGAACACCAAGGAATTGTGTCCGCCTGTGTTGTGGGATACATGCCATCTCGCGACGAGATTACCGAACTATGGCTCAAGGGCGACACCTCGAATATATCCGCTGGGTCGCGGAGTGCATCCACAAGTCATGAAGCTCTAATAGATGCAGCTGTTGACGCGGCGCGGGGAGCACAGGCGGTTCTTGCAGAAGCTGTTAGAGAGTCAGCGGAGCGTTTTGCTATGCACGCAGGCAAAAAGCTGGCTTTGCCTACCCCGGATACAGAAGATGTTGAAATGAAGCTATAGAAAGGATTTGTAATGACTTTACGATCAGTTGGTCCCTGTACAATGGACAAGTTTCTTCTTCATATGTTTGCCATAATGTACAGTACATTCACAATTGGCTACATCCTAGCCAATGTCTATTTATTTTAATTCCTATATACTCCCTTTCATATCTTGTTGCAAAAACAGGGTATTTCTTTATCATCAATGGTGAGGACAGTAGTATATTATCAGAGGAACAAACTCAGATATATACAGATATCCAGGCTAGCTGCAGCGCATTGCTGCACTTGTTTTGCTATGCTAGTTACTCAATTACTACCTGACACTAATCGTTCTGTGTTCTTGTTCTGTCCTCTCACCTCAGGTTCTGTAGATACCCATCCTTTCCATCCCTGCGCTTTCGCCCCTCACACCCCCCTTCACTTCAGCCCATACCCCCTTTTTTTCTTTCATCTTCATTCTATTCTGTTTTCCTCAACCAATTCAAGATCCATCAATATCTACTGGGGAATCTCCGTCTTTAAGTTGGCCACCTGCTGAAAATTAAGGGGTTTTGTAAGATACCCCTTGGAAATCACAACACCAGTCTTGTGCTCACGAGAGACACTGTTCAGGTATGCCTTCCAAAACCCAGGCCGACGTGAACCTCTGGTTCTTATATACCTGTCTTCAAAAGTCAGACTACAAGACCGTGAGTCTCCGTTTTCCATCCCTATGTATCTCCTATGGCGTTCCTGGGCGATGGTAACATTTGGAATTTTCAGTTTTCCCTTATCCCATCTACTATGCTTAGAACATTGCTTCCTTATATATAGGTTGGTTATTAATCGGATAATGCGTGTCACAGATCGATTTCAACGCCGTGGGAGAGGCTACCAGTTTGAACCCTCCTGCTGCTCGCATGCGCTTTTCCCGTCTCAAGAAGGCAATCGAAACCGGTACAACCAATCCCACCGTGTCCCCTGAAAGGGCCAGTCAATATATTGGCATCGTTGGGAAGTCGAAACAACAGGGCAAATCTGGTCAGAGGGATTCGAAAGGGGTCACTATTAAGAAAGAAAACCAGATGCAGAATTCGGGTTATCCAATCGATAACCCAATAATGGCGGACACGGAAATGGGGATTGAATCCTATCCGATGATCTATAATCAGCAAGGGATAGGGGCGAATTGCGCCAGCGGTCCATATGAAGCAGACGATGGGGATACAGATGATGATGATATCCCATTGGCCACCAAACGGAAAGCAGCTCAATATAGGGAAACCAACAAGAGGCAGAAGCAAATGAGCGTCTCATGTCCCGCGGGAATCAAGGATGAGCCGGCTGCCAACGATACAAACCATGCTGAAACTCATGGCCCAAACGATACAGTCCCAAACGACGAACTGATGGCATTGGACAGCATACCCTCCAGAGACGCGTGTAAACAAATCCCATACAGCCACAGGTACATCACCACAAACATGAGCATGACGCTTGCTCCTCCGGCTCCTACCACGACTCTTCAGGACATGGCACCTGGGTACATTTCAGCCTTCACCAACGACAACAAAAACAACAACCAGTTTACGAGCAGGGGTCCACAACAACATGACTTTTCCTATGACCCATATTGGAGCTCATGGCCGTCCACAGTCTCCCGAATGACCCATCCGCGCGATCCTTCGGCTGCCCGATCCCTACCCGCCCGTACATCTGGCTACGTCCGCTCCCCCGGCATTGGCCAAAATAACTCCATCACCCCCTGGACAAAATACCGGATTCCGAACATCACCATAACCGACACAGATCCGTACGGGGTACGCAATCCGCTGTGTCCTGGCAGCACCAATGCGGTGGACAAGGTCCAGATGGCTATTAATGAAGCACTGTTCAGCCCGCGCTCTCAGGCGTTTGATCGCAGCTATGCCGGCACCATGGAGACAAATGATGTTTCCACACGACTAGATAACGACTGGTGTTGTTATGGTGGGGGTAATTAGATTCTGAGTCTTTGGGAGTTTACCTGGTCTTCTTGTTCTGCTTACTGCCTTGTTTTCAATGACTGTTGCGATTTGTTGGACTTTTTATTTCCTTCTTCCAAATTATAGGTTGAGGCCAACCGAACCTTGAAAGGCGTTGCAATTCCGGATTTGTAAGGAGTTGGTGGAGCAAACGTGAAGAAATAGAGGAAAAGAAAAACAATATCTAGCTGAAATAATTTTATAGCCCCAGTCCTCGTCCTTAAGGGCTTCGAAAAGCTATTGACATTTTTCGCCAAGTCACTCAGTCAAGACATGAAGAATGAGACTTCTAGCTTCCTCATTCTCATGGATTGATCGCGCTGGGATCTCCCAAGCATGGAACTCCTTTTTCAAATGTTCACAGGCATTGTGTGTAAAATTTCCAAATGAGATACAAATGGCGCATGTTAATGACACCGTTAGTATTGCTCATCTTTTTCAATGGGACTCATTCCTAGAGGTCCTAAGCACCTCTTCCGAGTTATAGGTATCATTATCCATAATTTTCCCAAAAGTGGCGAACCCTTCTGTCGACACTCGATGTCTCATTAGCCTTGCTGTAGGGTTTAATGATTCATGCTTACTTAGTGATATGTGCGTCCTGGTTTGCAATGGATAATCACAACTCTCTTTGCAATAATGCATAGATTGTTGATATGCCTGCAAAAAGGCTAGGTGTTGTACTCTTTTATCCAAGAGATTTGTATTCGGCCCGGGCCACTGGCTGTGGCTAGGAATTGGAGGTTCCAATGGGAGGCTAAAAATAAATAATGAACATGAACACAAGGCGGTCACTGTTCAGTCCAGACGGGGATCGTGGAAAATAGATATAAAAATAATTTCTTTGATCAGTCACCTTGCACAGCACAGGGGATCCATGTCCAGCCTAAATAAGTTAGAACAAAAGATACAAAGCCAGGCAAGGCTCATTAGCAATGCAAAGATTATGCGCGAATGCGCTCGCTTCGCATTCCCATTCGATAATGGCTTCCTCAATTTGGCACTTCATGAATCATGGATGGGAATAATGGAGCTGCGGTATCCCGCTGGCTTGACATCACTGGGTGTCGACATGAGCCCCTCCCTGCTGGATCCGATGAGGACGTCCGGGAGGGCATCCATGGACTTTCTTCTGACAGTGGCCGGGGCGGGCGTCTGCTGGGGAATTCAATCAATCAATCGGGCATTTGGCTAGGCTGTCTCCCTTTCTTGTCGCTGTCAAAATTTCATGATCAGGGATCATTGCAAGGATCAGGGTGTGTCGGGGAGGGAGGCGCATGCATAAGAGCGCTTCTATATTGATAGTCACAGGGATCGCGCATAGGACTATTCGCCCTACGAAGTACAAGAGATAGACGAAGTGGCGCGATGCACCGAAGCATATGGGAAAACGCGTGGAAGTCGGGATGGAAGCGACCCTGTACAACCCACCAGGATGCAAGGATCTTCCTGTCGTGTACAGATGTACGGAGCAGACCCTAAAGAAGCGATTATAGTTGTGAGACATCACATATCTAGTGGTGGATTTAGCAAACTCCGCCATGCTGGGGAACAGGCAGCGTGCGAATGTCGTCAAGGGGAAATTCCGCGATCTACCTGGTAAGCACAGGATATCCAACAGTGCTCGATTAGGAAACCGGGCACACGCTCCAGGGCTGACCTCAACCTCAACCTCTCTCGCCAGCAGAATCCTCTTGTTCCTGACAGCTCCAACACAACCTGGCTGCCGCGCATCTATGTAACTAAACACTAGTTATGCGCCTGCATGCCATCAACATCATCATGAGCGCCAAAAATATCTGCATGTGTACCCGATTCACAGACGCCATACGGAGTACAGCGGAGAACAACTGCATAGTGCAAGGTAAACATCGCAACTCCTGGCACGAGCGGATGTTAGCAATAATAATAGGCTTGGTGGCGCTGATTGAACGCTGGTGATGATATTCTCCTTCCCCTTTCTTTCGGGGATTTTATTTCTAGCCCTTTATGGAGTTCCCCTAGTTCTCTAGCGTCGCTTTTAGTGTTTTGACTGGTTTGTGAAATTGTGATAAATTTTCTTCCTCAAAGCTAACCTCTCCAGCCTAGCAAATCGGGTGCCCTGATGGTCATCACCCTTCTCAATAACGCGGCTCACCCGTATTAGCGAACCTAGTAGCGACATACAGATGCATCCTTTTTAAGGATTGATCCCAAACAGTGGAGCCACCAGCCGCGAAAACAAACTGGGCTATGAGCATTGATCATGAAAGTCAGCCCATGCCAAGCCGCTTTCACAAGAAAAAAGCCTGATGGACACGACCGTTGACGCCGTTCCTGGCCCGTTCCTAGCCTCCAACTGCTGCTGGGCTATTTCTTGTCACGCTGGTGTGGAGCGCTTTCACCTTTTTTTGGCCCGAAAAATGGCACGCCCCAGCAGGCTGGTTGGACCGGTAATTCTGGGGGGGGTCCCTGTCCAGAAAATCCCCCTGAGATGACTTCTCACACTCTCGTACCCCGTGCTCGACGCGCCAATCGATGGCTCAGCTTAGAAAAAAAAAAGGAAAGAAGACCAGGCTCTGTCGCCCATAATTATTATTATTCCCCACTGATTCGACCCCCGAAATGAATCGGCCAACTTTCAATTCGCCAATCAGGGAACCTTGATAGATCCTTGTCTTTGCATCCATTGCTCAGAGCTTGAGCCAGGGCTTTCGAGCCAGTCCTCTGCTTCGACAACATCCTCCCCCGACATGAGGTACCAAGGTTCAATTGTTCTCTTTTGAAACGAGAATTTCTTTCTTTTCTTTCTTTCTTTTTTTCTTAGACACTCGGTTTGCGGTCTGTACTCTTTTTTCCTTCATATTTTCTCACTCGTGACTTTCTTTTTGCTCTATGTTTTGATTTTTGATTTTTATTTTTCCTTGCTATTCCTACATTTTTGCATATTCTAGTTTCAAGGTCTCCTGAAAATAAAACAAGCCGGCAAGCAAGTTCCCGCCGCCAACTGTTGTAATTCTGCTTTCCTTGTTTTAATCGAGGCGCACCGAAATGGCTCTCCGATAAGTCTTTCCGATGAGCCAGTTGGCGACATTCCCCCTTCAATTGGAACCATTGACTTCATTCGGCTTCCTAAAATGTCCAATTGGGAAAGAATGGAGAGCCTGAGAAAACTTTTCAATGTCGAGAGGACAATGTTCCACTCAACCAGTCCCGAATTACCTGAGAGCGAGTCTAACGATCCATTAAGCGGCACCTGTTCCCCATGCCTTATCTTGCCCCGCGGATCGCCTGAAACGAAACTCCCTCGACTTCCACAGATGCAAAACCAGACTTTCTACGGGATTGAGAGGCAATTCGAAGACCTCCATGATCAGTTTTGCTGTCGCCCGTCACCGGCCCTGCAAAATAAACGAGTTAAAAACACTGAATCTCACCCCCCTCCTCACTCGAGCCGGCGTCATGTCGATGTTATAGAAGCCAGTTTCCCGGCCCAACACGCCCGACTTCCCACTCCTATATCTCCAGCGAGTATGTATAACGAGGAAATTGCGGATCGCAACATCCATAGCCAACGACCTAACAAATCCAGCACTAAATACGCAAATGTTATATCAGCTGTATACCAGGAAGACGTAGCGGACCGCAATATCTTGCTCGGCGGTGGAAATACACATACCCATGCGATAGGAACAAGCGGAGCAGTGTCCCAGTGCAATTTAAGCAATAGCAGATCAGTGTCATCCTTTTCATACTACCAGGAAAGCTGGCCACGGTTATGGTCCAGATTGCAAGTAGCGGGACAGCGAACACCATTAGAGGAGAAAAGAGCAGAATTGAGAGTTATATCTTCCGATCAGGACCTCCGAAGCCATCCTCTATCATACACACGGGAAGACGCTGGCGGCAGTCCGCCACGCAGGATAGGTGTCAGGCAATATATCGCTTTGCGACTAAAAAATTCGTCACCGGCCCTATCCTCTAAAGGACCAGAAAATAGTACTCCAGAGACAGCACCGCAACCCCAATTAAAAATATACAAAGTCACGCCTGACCGCCCACCATCTGCGAGAGATGCCGGCAAAGCACCCAAGTTGAATCAAAGCTCAATGAATTCACTGAAGCAGGAGGACGTTAAGCCTAGAAACGATGTCGTAAAAAAAACTGCGGTCAACCTACCAACTAGCGACAACCCATCCAACCGCTTATTATCCCCGGCCTCAGCTAATCTATCCACAAGGAAAAATGTTCGTGATCTCTCTATTAATACGAAGCTAGCTGCACCCACCAAAAATTTCGTCAAAGTACCTAGCCAGCCCCCCGACATTCCCGTCGCACCGGTTAGACGGGAGCCAAATGCAAGTATTGCGGAGATTGTAAACAGCCCGCTTCCAGTTGCTACTCCTTCTGCTGTATCTCCCAAAACCCCGAGCTACAACGTCGAGGAAATTATGAGCATGTTCAAACATGCCTACATGTCATCACAAACGACGAGTTCACATCCCACTTTCGAGACCTTGCAAGATGCCATTGTTCGCGAGATAAATTCCCATGAAGCCTTTCGCCAAGTTGCTTCCGAGATTGAAACAATGCCGTTTCCGGAACCTAGCCCAGCTCCGATTCCCATTAAACATAGTGAAGACATTCATGGCCACACGAGGAAGAAATCATCATCAAAGAGTTTATCAGGGAGAGAGAAACAAACGCTGAGACTTGTTGGGAGAAGCTCCTTCGCAAAGAAGAGACGGAACTCATATACCTCAGGAAAAGAATTGTCGTTTCCTGCTATTAAGGGCCTGGAAGGAGGAACTAAACCGGACGGCAGCCACCAGGAGCGAAGGAGAAGACATACTTACTCGCAACCGTTGCCGCCAGGCGTACCAGTTGCCCCTAAGCTCCCAGAGGAGTTACGAGAAGAGGCGAGAAGAGCCAATCTGGCGAGCGCTGGAGATACCCCACAGCCCAAATACACTTATAAGCTAATGCCCGATATCCGGCCCAAGAGTTCGCATAGCGTACGTTCTAAGGGCCAACATTCCAGGCCGGGCACGTCTGGTTCTTTGAAGCAATCGCAATCACGTCGTCCTACACCCGTACCTCAAAATGCCCAGTTGGAAACGGCGCAAAAAACGAACAGCAGAAACATTCCTACCGAGCAGGCGAAACCGGAAACATCCAAATACGAATCAGATCACTGTAATAATGGAGAACGTGGCACCCTACCCGGCTCAACGAACACCTCATGCACTACCCCTGAGCCTAAAATTATCACCTCCAATTTGCCCCAGCAAACAACTCAAAAGACGCCCACTAAGCGGCTATTCAGCGCTTCCCCTCAGCCACTTGGCCGGAATCGAATACCTCTACGCCGAAGTAGTCTTCACAAAGACCTATTTGACTCTGGGCGGTTCAAGCCGTAACCAAGATTTTAGCTAAGCCCACCAACATCTATAACTTTGAATTCCAGTGACGAACAACCTATTTTACGGCTCGAATACGGAAACTCCTTATATATATTTCTTACCGGAATTACTCAGTAATCGTAATCCGACACATCTCATTACCTCCACCGAATTAATTTTAATTGTCAACCAAAAGCGGCTTCCTTTGATGGCCTTATCAGCCTCAATTCTCGCTACGCCCTTCTTCGATGACATGTCTGCGCCTAAACCTCATTCCAATACTCTGAGCAACGGCCGTTACCCGCTCTTTCTATATACCCCATGGAATATCCCAGGAAAACCGAAAAATTTTCTGTGGTGTATCATTCCAACTTTTTATTTTTCATGTCCTATTTCCATCTCCTTGTCATACATCCATATCAGTTTCCTTTGTCTACTGTGATCACTTACATAGCCATTTTGCCTAATTCATTCACTACTCACCGTTTTCCTAAATTGTAATAAAAAACATGCATGGCACACATACATTGCATACAAACACAGGGCGATTTTTTGGCGGCGCATATAAATCCTGCAATAGCGACTCGGGTCTAACTAAGGGAAATACCACTTTCTTTCCTGATTACTTTCATTGTTATCATTTTATTTATAATTACACACAGAAAATTCGGGGGAATCTTGGAGTTTACTGCTTTCTTATATACTTTTGAAGGGGTCGCGGGGATCTTTTCGGGCATTCCCTTTTTTTTTGGCAATTTCTCATTTATACATTAACCATTCAGTTATCGGCTGGCTTCCTTGTCTTCTCCTTTCTTCTTGTCTTGGGCGAGCGAGGTTTTCCTTTTCTCATTGTTTTTTTTTGGTTTTTTTGGCCATTTCTATTCCCAATTTATTTTAATCTTTTCCGTTCATTCATTTTTCACTTTTTCAAGCGTTCTGAGAAACTCAGAAGGAGACCCTTCCCCTACCTCCACCTGGTCAGCGCCCCCATGTCTAAACTCAACTATATTCTCTTTCGGACGGATATCTCTGTTGGCTTTCACCCTCATCGAGTTTCCATTGCTCTCTAGATCACGGCGACATCAGCTAGCAATCCGGTATCGGTTACTATAGCCATACAACGTGTAATATACCATGCAATATTTTTCATTCGACCATACAGATATATATTTATCCACCACTTTTCATGGTCTCCTCTATTACGTATGCCCACGCCCTATGACTGTCAGCGTCTCTTCAGAGTAGAGCCTGGCTTGCTGGTGTTTATCCTTTTAGGTAATGTTTTCGACAACGAGACTCTCGGTATTTATTTACCCTCATCTACTCTCTACTCTGTAGGCGAGAAGCGAAAAGGAAAAAGTTGGAAAAAAATGATGTCGCCCAGGCTCGAACTGGGGACCTTGAGTGTGTTAGACTCACGTGATAACCAACTACACCACGACACCATCCATTATGTAATCGCTAGCCTGCTGTTCTTTTTGTTGGCTACTTGGGCATCTAGAACTCGCACAAAGGGGTTGAGAGCCACCAAAAAAGGGGGCCCCATGTGTCTGTATTCGGCGGATGAATATCTTTCTCTAAAGGTCAATTGATGAAGCGCATGACTGCTGCTTTTGCCTGTAAAAATGTTATATTTCTCCAAGATAGGTGGCTATAGATAGTTAAATGTAAGGAAGGTCTGATCGAAAAATATATATTACCACGTTTGTCTTGCTAGCCCTAACTACTAGAAGCTACATAGCGTGGTTAGCATCTCATGGATAATTAATTGGGCACGTAGTTATATGATGAAAGAGGCCGATATTTGGTAATATTCTTGATTCTTTATTATTTTTTTATCCTGATATTTATTCTCTTTATGCTTCTTTTCTTTTAATACTCTCTCGAATGATGACGACGTAAATAGAAATTATCGAGATTGAGGACAGAGGCGAAATTAAAAACACGTATAGCAGGATCAAAAAGGCTTTGTGTTTACGCCCTCATCATGGATCAAGAAATGTAGGTGTGAGAGTCCTAACTTTGGTAGGAAAATGCACGCAAGGGACCGAGCTTCCTGGGTATATTAGAAAGAACGGAGGGAGGCCTTGAAGTGTTCAGTAGGAGCCTATAACATTGGGTCTGCATTAGCTTCCAAGATCTCCAAGAAAAAAAAAAGCCCCACTCCAACAGTGGAAAGTATGTTGTGATGGGGAGAAGAGAGGAGGGAAGTTACTCACGTCCAAATAGGCACCATTTCTCCGCGAACAGCTCGCAGTTGGGGTTAGTGCACTTTGTGACTCCCTTCTCAATGCCCTCGGGCTGCTCGAATGGAATACACAAGCTTTTCGCGCCCATACTTGGGGCCCTGGCGTCCTGGGCCTCACCGGTCTCTTCTTCAACTTTGCGTGCACTCATGTCTTTGATTTCGTCTTCGCACTGCTCAGTCAGGCAGTGGGGAATCATGCAAAGGTTCTTTTCGTTAAGGGCAGGAGTGAAGTCATCCCAGTTAGTGATATGCTTTACGTGTGCCTTGTAGGTAGCATCTGCTCGTTTGTAAAGGTCGGCTTGAATGGTTTCAAGGAGGGCCGGGACTTGAACGGCAAGTTCAGTGATGGGGATGGTGGACTTTCCATCCTTGCCAAGAATATCACGGCGAGAGGCAGTCACATAATGGCCAGCTGATTCGCCTGGCCCAAATTCGAGTCGAAGAGGAACGCCGTGCAGCTCCCAGTCGTTAAATTTCCAACCTGGAGTGTAGTCTCGCTTGTCGACTTCAACTCTGACCCCGGCAGCCTCAAGGACAGCTGCTAGAGCATCAATTTCGGCCATTAAGGCCGTCTTCTCTGCCTCAGTAGTCTTGGCACCAGTACCAACGGGCACAAGCACGGTTTGGATATCCGCGACACGTGGTGGGATCACCAGGCCACGATCATCACCGTGGACCATGACCATAATACCGATAGTACGGGTTGATAGTCCCCAAGAATTCTGCCAAACATGGAGTGCGGGTTTCTTGTCTTCAGGCTTAGCTGACGGATCCTCAACGGTGATTCCAAACATCTTGCTAAAGTTCTGGCCCAAGCAGTGAGACGTCCCTCCTTGAATTCCACGACCTGTAGCCGGGATATAACCTTCGACTGTAGTAGTGTAAAGGCCCCCTGCAAACTTTTCTTTATCGGTCTTCTGGCCCCTAATGACAGGAACAGCTAGAAGGTCCTCGTACACATGGGCATAATGCTCGAGAATTTGCAGGACCTCTTCACGAGCACCTGCTTCGGTCAAATGTGCAGTGTGACCCTCCTGCCAGAGGAACTCACGAGTGCGGAGGAATGGTTGAGGGTTCTTGAATTCCCATCTGACAACAGAGTTCCATTGATTAAGCCGGAGAGGTAGGTCCCGATGGCTTCGAATCCACTTGGCGTAGTAGGGATACATAACTGTTTCTGACGTGGGACGAATGGCAATTTTCCGCTCCAACGGGGAGTTTCCTCTTTCGCAAACGTCAGCAAGCGCATAGGCAATTGATTGTATATATCAAGCAATAAGGAGTTTTGAATCCAAGACCTACGCATGAGTGACCCAAGCAACCTCGGCAGCAAACCCTTCTATATGGTCCTTCTCCTTCTTTAAGACGTCTTCGGAGACGAACAGCGGGAAAGAGCAATTTTTAACACCCATCTTCTTAATTTGACAGTTAAACCACTCTTGGATCGACTCCCAAATGAAGTACGAATGCGGCTGAGAATTACATCATATCAGCGAGAAGCTCAAAAACGGGCGCTCAGAGTATTTGGTTCAAAGACAAGAAATAAAAAGGATACCTTCAGAATAAAACAACCTGACACATCATAGTAATCCAACATCTGCCCTTTCAGTAGCACCTGCTGGTACCAACCTGAGAAATCCTCTTCCTTCGAGACATCAATACCAATAAGAGCGGGGCCGTCAGTTTTCTTCTTGTGTGATTTCTGCGAAGGTTTACTTTTCGATTCCGCTTTGCCTATGCCTTTGTTGGCCGACTTTTCAGCCTTCTCAGCAGCTTGTTTCTCCTTCTTAGCAGCCTTTTTAGCAGCGTTCTTGGACATCTCGCCGGCTGGGGGGCCTTCCCCTCCAGCAGCGGGGTCCATCGTGCGATCAGGCAGGGATTGGGTTCCAGCTGGTAAAGAGCTTGCTGGAGCGTCAACTTGATCCTGCGCCTGTTGTGCTGACATGTCAAACTTCCTGGATATTCAAGATAGGCAAATTATCGCGGCTTGCTTATGCAATTGAAACTGTGTCTGGTAACCGGAGCAGGAGGAGGAGTCATGATCGGTAAAGCCAGAGTGGGATGTTTCTTGCCCTTCACCGCCTTCGAGCGGCAGAATGGACATCAAACAAAAGGTCCCAGCAAACTCTCTGGGACCAACCGCCGCCAGCAAGCTTCCATTTTCACGTTCAACACCACTGCTTCGACTCTTTAATTCACCATGGCGGGAATTTTCGAGGCTCCCCGCAATGCGGGACAACTCTGTGAGCTTTCTCTCTACTCTTCAATATGGGGGAAGAGGATTTCGAACTAACAGCTTCCCACAGTTCTTGGAGGACAGAAAATCAGCGGTTCTGATATCAGAGACCAGAATGGTAAGTGATAGCCAAACTAAACGTTTTAATTTACTCTGCTTACGTAGTGTTGTTTAGTTCTGGCGACCCAAGCGATTGCCAATGTGGTGAAGAGCTCCTTCGGGCCTTCTGGGCTTGACAAAATGATGGTGGATGACATCGGGGTATGCCATGCACTCCACTTACCATATCTTGGTTGAGCAGCTGTACTGATAATGGTATTAGGATGTTACTGTTACCAATGATGGAGCAACTATCCTAAGCTTGTTAGACATCGAGCACCCCGCGGGAAAAATCCTGGTGGACCTGGCACAACAACAGGACAAGGAGGTACGGTCACACCAATCCCTGCCCCACCATTTCTTTATCTTCGTCTAATCTGGCCTGTTTAGGTTGGCGATGGAACTACTTCCGTTGTTTTAATAGCGGCGGAACTTTTGCGACGAGCGAACGAGTTGATGAAGAACCGGATACACCCCACCACAATCATCACAGGTTACCGATTGGCACTTCGGGAAGCAGTGAAGTACATGAGTGAGAATATCAGTACCAAAGTCGAGCATCTAGGGAGGGACAGTTTGATAAATATTGCGAAGACATCGATGTCAAGCAAAATCATAGGCTCTGACGCAGACTTCTTCGCCAACATGGTGGTCGATGCGATGCAGCAGGTCAAAATGACTACACAGCGCAATGAGGTTAAATACCCAGTTAAGGCTGTCAACTTGCTCAAAGCCCATGGGAAGAGTGCTACTGAATCCCTACTTGTTCATGGATATGCTCTAAACTGCACAGTTGCTTCACAAGCCATGGTTACTCGGGTTACAGATGCAAAGATTGCTTGTCTTGATATGAACTTGCAGAAGGAGAGGATGAAGCTTGGCGTTCATATTACGATCGATGATCCACAGCAACTTGAGAAGATCCGCGAAAGAGAGTCTGGAATTGTCCTCGAAAGAGTGGAAATGATATTAAAGGCGGGTGCGAATGTCATTCTCACGACTAAGGGTATTGATGACCTTTGTCTTAAGATGTTCATCGAGAAGGGGGCGATGGCAGTAAGGAGATGCAAAAAGGAAGATCTTAAACGCATCGCCAAGGCTACGGGAGCGACGCTGGTCAGCACACTATCTGATCTCAATGGTGATGACAAATTCGAACCCTCTAGCTTGGGCTACGCAGAAGAGGTTGTTCAGGAGAGGATATCCGACGATGAATGTATCCTGATCAAAGGGACCAAAGCCCACACTGCTGCTTCGATTATTCTCCGTGGCTCAAATGATTACCAACTCGATGAAATGGAACGTTCTGTGCACGATTCTCTCTGCGCTGTCAAGAGGACACTGGAGAGTGGAAGCATCGTTCCCGGCGGTGGTGCTGTCGAGACCGCCTTGCATATCTATCTCGAGGAGTTTGCAGTCACAGTCGTAAGTTTCTGAAACGCCCGTTCCCAAGTGAACAGATCACAGCAACTGTTCGTAAGTAAAAAAGCAGCGTATTGACAAAAGTGATAAATAATAGGGCTCCCGCGAACAGCTCGCCATCGGCGAATTCGCCCAATCACTCCTCGTCATTCCCAAAACCCTGGCTGTGAATGCGGCCAAGGACTCATCCGAGCTCGTTGCCCAGCTCCGTGTCCGCCATGCCCTCTCCCAGCGCGTCCAGGAGGGAGACGCCAACGAGGAAGAGAAAGCCATCGCCAAGAAGAAGATGTATAAGAACTACGGCCTTGATCTGACGAGAGGCAAAGTTGTGGATTGCGTCAAGGCGGGTGTCTTGGAGCCTAGCATGAGTAAAGTGAAACAGTTGAAGAGTGCGGTGGAGGCCTGTATCTCGATTATGAGGATTGATACGCTTATTAAACTTGATCCTGAGAGGAAGGCTGAGGATGATGGACATGGACATCACTAGAAATATTTTGGAGTTGTAGTTACCAAAAGAAAAAAAAAGGAAACGAAAACTTTTTTGCTGGGTTGATACCATATAACTTTTCTTATTTTCTTTGTCCATTTTATTTACGTTTAGAAGAGGATGCAAAGAAAAGTTTTATGCCTTTATATAAAGATCTTAACGCCGCTAAAAGTGATTGTTTAGAAGTTAATTTTTTTCCGTCCCGCCAAAGGATTCTCCTCCCGTATTTTCCTCATCTTCTGAGATCTAAGTCCCTTTATTTTGACGGTACATACAAGAACTCTATTGAATTTATAGGGTAGGGAATAATTAACTTGTTATAAAGTGGTATGTTATGATAATGCACGCTTAACTTATATTTTCCCTTCACCTTTTGGAAAGGTAGGGAGGAATAAGTATGAACAATTGAAAAATCGACAGGGAGGGCATCCCGGCTAGCAAAACAGCTTCCAATAACTTCACAGTGAAACAATATGAAAATGGAAAGGCAAAAGCGACCCCCCCCAACACGCATAGGCAGTATCCGCAGCTGTAGCAATGACCTCCCCTATTTCTACTCATCCTCATCATCACCCGAGTCCTTTACATCTGCCCATCCACAATGCCATCTTCTGCCTTCACTGCCTCCCCCGATTCTCAGTTCCCGCGCCGCAGGACCCTCTCGCCAGCATCGAGCATGCAGGTCATCACTAACGGTGATAAGCTCGCCGCCGTGCGTCCAGGAAACGCCCGACACTTCCTTCCTATGCCCTTCAATTAGGGCGGCACCGTGATTGTATACCGGGATGGTATCTTCCAAACGCCCCGATAAGCCCGTGCTGCAGGAATGGGATCTGCGTAGGTTGTGGCGGCGTTGTGGCCGAGAAGACGTTTGGTTGGGTGTGGTGTTGACAATGGACGTGGCGGAGGGAGAGGCGAGATATCGTTCGTCAGTGGGGAAGAGGATGGCGCAGTTATCACTGCTGCCGACGGCGAGCATTTCGCTCTTGTCATTTATTGCGCGGCGGACGGCGAGTTTGACAAAGAACGTGGCAACTTGCAGGCGTGGATGGCGGAAGGCGTATAAAGGCCCTAGACCTGGTTTGGCTTCATCGCCTGGGAAGCGTTTGAAGCCTGAACTAGATGGTACCATTTCTGGACAGCTCCCTAGAGTCAGGTGGGATGTTGAATATGCGTAAACACTGCCATCCCGACAGAGGGTGTAGAGTCTACTCCCATCGCCGCTGAAGGCCATCGATGTTAGCCCGAATTGGCGGTATTTTTCGTGGCTTTCCGGCTGCCTGGTGATGGCCAGGGGAACGGGTGTTTTGCGTCGTAAGGAGTATGTGGTTCGTAGATCCCACAGCCTCACACAAGCGTTTGATTCGCTGCTCGTTACGAAAAGGTTTTCACGGCCGGGGTGTAGGAATGCGATGGACGTAACTGATATATCATCTCGACGAGCTAGGGCTTCTGCTTCCGAGCTAGTTTTTGACCGGGGTTTTTCCGCATGCGCTGGCCAGATACTGTTGGATACCTGGGGGTACTTCATTTTAATGGACGCCCTTGCAGAGTCGTCTATGTCCGATGCAAGAGAGCAGCGTAGCTGCATTGCCGGCCTTTCAAAGGCTTTGTATCGTAGATCCCAAATATTAACACTGCCGTCACGACTACAGGTTGCAACAACATTGTTATTGGAAGCGGGCTGGAATTGCACGCGTTTAACAGACGAAGTATGTTTCGACAGGCAATATATTGGGGTTTGGGTGGGCATATCGATTATTCGGCAGGTTTGGTCACCAGATGCAGTGGCTAGAAGCATGTCATCCGAGGAGAATTCTAGATCCATAATGGAGTTTGTATGCGGTTGGAATGATAGATATGTTTTTGAGAAGCCAGGTTTCTCGTTCTTAGCTGAGTCTAGTAGTCGAACTCCTCCTTCTTCGTCTCCAATCGCCACCAGAGAATTGGCTGGATAAATTAGTCAATGAATGAAATCACATTGTCAAAGTAATTAAAAAGAGAGATTTGCATACTGTGACAAGAAACGGCGCAGAATGGCAGGGTGAGACGTTCTCCCCTCTGATCTTTGTGAGAGCATTGATGAAGGTCATCAGCTAAGCTATAAAAGTCGGAAACCTCATCCCGCCACGCTGTTTTCAAAAGTCCCATTAGTCGACGAATAAATAATAAAACCGACGGACGTACAACACACACCTTTTCCATAGTTATATTTATGTGTGATCGTCCTCGATCTATTATCCGAAAGACTGCGCATAAAAACTTGGCCGGAGGTTTGAAGAACATGAGACCGCCGCAGAGGTGCGGGCGGCGGGGCACGTTGTTTGGGTTTAGGCACCTCCAATTGGGGTTCAGTTTCGAACCCAATCTCATGAAGATTTGGTCTACTCGGACTTGAGTCTATGTCATTGTGAAGAATGGATGGCGCAATCCGCACTCTCCTCAACGGAGAGGATTGAAGCGGGGGACTTGAAGAGAACGACAGTTTCCTTTTTTTGCGGGGAGTTGACAAGGCATCATATGTTGAAGGAGATTTAGCCGAGTTATCTTGGGGTCCATCCGATATCCTGGCGAATGCTGGCCCGAGACGATTCAAAGCTGGGGAGCATATATCTTTCAATATGTGGCGATTGGGGCGGTCATTACCCCCGCTCGAGAGAGCCCCCAGTATAGAGCGTGGGGTAAAGAACCGTTTGAATGATCTAGGCGTGACGGGAGGGGGCTTTTTTGTCTTTGTTCGAGGAGGAGATGAGGGTATCTGTGGAGCATTGAATTTGGGAGGAGAAGATGGAATCGTGCCCTGAGAAGATCCGTCGGGGGGGTCAGAGCTGACATATAGGGAGCAGGAGGAGGACCCAGCAACAGATTCCATAGCTCGGATGTATTGGTGTAGGAATATAGATCTAACACATTGAAGTCAATATTAATTAGTGAAAGACGGTTGGAGGGTGACTGGAGCTGGCGCAGGAAGAAGAGGAGTTGTGAGAATTTTCACGTCTCACGAGAAAAGATTTTGATATTGAGGCTCCGTCCGCCCTGCACGTCGTCGCGACATACTTCCGTACATACAATGTAATGTAATGATACGGCCCAGGCTGAGCGTGCCCGTGTCGGTCTTGGCGCTTCCGCGACGCGGTGCTTAGTCACCATGGCCCGTGCGCAAGGTGAAGATTTAAAGTGAAGACACTAGACTGGAAACAGAAGGCGGTGAGGCAGTTTGCCCTGCGGCTCCCGGTGGTGCTGATGCCGAGCCCACGCTTGGCCTAAATGAGAAATTTTGATTTTTTTGCACATCGACGGTTGCAAGTTGAAGGGAAACAAACAATAGCTGTGAGCAGTCAATTGTCCTGCCCAGTTCTGCCATGAAGATGGCTCCCGTCAAGCGCAAGGGTAATGGCCCGGATGAGTCGGGTTCTCGACAGCCACAGAAAAGAGTCAAGGTCACCGATGGTGCGCAGCGCAAGGATATCACCGGCGGGAAAAAGTCAAAGAAGCCGGCGGAGGAGTCGAAAGATTCCTCAGCTCCGCCTTCGAAAGCACCGGCTGTTTCTGTTTTGCGAGACGAGGAACCCGCATTCCCCCGTGGTGGTGCAAGTGTTTTAACACCGCTTGAGCAGAAACAAATCCAGATCCAGGCAACTCGTGACGTTCTGTTCGAGCAGAAGGGGGCACCTTTCCAGGGCGATGCTGAGGATGAGGATGGGACAGAAAAGAAATCTAGCAAGGCATCTGGGAGCAAGTCTAAGAAAGGGAAGACAAAAGCTAAAAAGAACGCAGCCTCTGAGGCTCCTGCCAAGGAGGGAGTTCGCATTGAAGGACTCAACTTTAAGGTACATATATCCCGCCGTGAAAAGTGAATACTGAGTGAATTAACACCGCTAATCTTCTTTTTACTTTTTAAAGCGCATTGTCATAGGATCTAAGGTCCTTGGCCAAGTTTCTAGCATCAATGCCCATGATATTGGCTTGTCACTTCCCAATAATTTAACTGGCTACATTCCGCTCACCGCAGTCTCGAGAACACTCCAGCAAAAGATCGAGAATCTCCTAAACAGCAACCAAGAAGAAAATGACAATTCCGATGATGATGAGGAAGAGGAGGATCTGGATTTGAAATCATACTTCAAATTGGGCCAATATCTACGAGCCTCCGTTACATCAACTGAAACCGAGGTGAACCATGGTAAAACTAAAGGGAAAAAGCACATCGGGCTTTCAGTGGACCCTAGAGAGGCCAACTCGGGACTCTCGAAATCCGACCTGGTCGTTAATGCCACTGTGCAAGCCTCCGTACTTAGTGTGGAGGATCACGGATTGGTGATGGATCTCGGCTTGCAGGACGGCCAAACGAAAGGGTTCATGTCTTCGAAAGAAATACCCCATGACCTCGAGGTATCGCAAATAAAGGAGGGCTCTGTTTTCCTCTGTGTCGTCACCGGGCATAATTCGGACGGTAGCGTCGTAAAGCTATCGGCTAACCTACCAACTGCTGGCTCCATTAAAAAATCTCACTTTTTGACATCCGCACCCACAATCAACTCCTTCCTCCCCGGAACAGCGGCGGAAATCCTCTTGACAGAAGTTACTTCGACTGGTATGGCTGGAAAGATCATGGGAATGCTGGACGCCGTTGTCGATTTAGTCCAGTCTGGAACTACTACGGGAAAGGAAGATATTACCACAAAGTATCATGTTGGCGCGAAAATTAAAGGTCGACTCATTTGCACATTCCCCACGGTCGAACCTTTGAAACTCGGATTTTCCATCTTGGACCACGTTGTCAAGTTTACGCCAACAGTTCTTGAACAGAACCCTAGTTCTGAGGATACCCCAGCCATATCTGCCATCGTACCTGAGGTAAAAGTCACTAAAGTTGAACCAGGTTTGGGCGTCTACGTTCAGTTCAACAACAAGCACTACGGATTCGTTCATATTTCCAGGCTCTCAGATAACAAGGTTGATAGCATATCTGCCACGCAGGGCCCGTACAAAGTCGATTCTACCCACGAGGCAAGGATAGTTGGTTTCAGCGCGCTGGATAATCTCTACCTTCTATCTTTGGAAAGAAAGGTTATCGACCAGCCTTTCCTTCGCCTTGAAGACGTTACAGTTGGCGCAGTGGTCAAGGGGAAGATCGAGAAACTCCTCATTGGACCCGATGGTATTAGCGGACTTATTGTTTCTCTCGCAGATGGCATTTCCGGGTTGGTTCCGGGAATGCACATGTCGGATACTAAACTGCAGCACCCAGAGAAGAAATTCCGTGAGGGAGCACAGGTTTCCGCTAGGATCCTTTCCGTGAATTTGGACAAACGCCAGTTACGACTTACCTTGAAGAAGTCGTTGTTAAACAGCGAATCCCCCGCGTGGAAGGATTATAATGGTATCCTTCCAGGGAACCAATCACCGGGGACCATCATCAGCATCCAGTCCCACGGAGCAATTGTTCAGTTCTATGGCGAAGTTCGAGGGTTTCTTCCGGTTTCAGAAATGAGCGAAGCGTATATCAAGGATCCCGCCCAACATTTCAATGTGGGGCAAGTTGTGAATGTGCATGCGCTAAATGTTGACGCAGAGTTGCGGAAACTGGTAGTCTCCTGCAAGGACCCGTCGTCATTCACAGAAGCTTACAAAAGCGCGTTTGAGAATATCCACCCCGGAGACACTGTTTCAGGCACCGTCTTTGAAAAATCTAGTGAAGATATCCTCTTAAAGTTGGAGGACACTGGGTTGGTTGCTAGGTTAAATGCTGAACATGTCGCCGATGGTCAAACTTCGAGAAATGGTGGCGCGCTTGCCCGCATCAGAGTCGGGCAGAAACTTAACGAGCTTTTGATCCTCAATATACAGAAGGCTCATCGGCTTATCAAGGTCACTAATAAGCCAAGCCTGAAACAAGCTCGTCAACGAGGCGAATTACCCGCCAAGTTTGAGGATCTTAAGGAAGGGGCAAAGGTGACTGGGTTCGTGAAGAACATCACTGCAGATGGTTTGTTTGTGGAATTCCTGGGAGGCCTTACCGGATTTGTCCCAAAACGTCTTGTGGACGATGACCACGTAAATAAACCCGACTTCGGATATGGCCTATCGCAACCAATTTCCTTAAGTGTACAGTCTATCGAAGACGATCGCCAAAGGTTTATCCTCACACTGAAGGAGCAAGCGAACAAACAACGTACGTCCGACGCTGTTAAGCCCGCCAACAACGTCAACCAATCATCCATTAATCCCATCGACGACAACATCAAATCTTTGGACGATTTGACATTCGGTAGAGTCACCAAGGCGAAGGTTGTCTCCGTCAAGGAAACGCAGATAAATGTGCAACTTGCGGAAAACATTCAAGGCAGGATTGACGTTTCCGAGGTTTTTGATAGTTGGGACGCCATCAAGGATCGCAAACAGCCGTTGAAATACTTCAAAGCTAAGCAGATAATTCCTGTACGGGTCCTTGGTATCCATGATGCCCGCAGTCACAAGTTCTTGCCAATTAGCCACCGGAGTGGGAAGTACCCAGTTTTCGAACTTTCAGCAAAACCCAGCTCTCTCCAATCGACGGACCTCGACCCCCTCAGTCTTGATAAAGTCAAAATTGGATCTTCATGGATAGGATTCGTCAATAATATCGGTGATGATTGTCTTTGGATAAATATCTCCCCGAATGTTCGTGGACGGCTGAGGTTCACAGACCTTTCAGACGATTTGTCTCTTGCAGGTGATATCGCGAAAAACTTCCCTGTTGGGTCTGCACTCAAGATTCATGTCACTGGGGTCGACGCGGATAAGAATCGCCTTGACCTTTCTGCTAGACACGAAGGGTCGCCAAATAGAAAGGCGATATCGGACTTCTCAAAGGGCGAAATATTACTCGGACGGGTCACTAGGGTTACCGAACGGCAGGCCCTTGTGCAGCTGAGCGACTCAACGGTTGGTGCTATCAATTTGATAGACATGGCCGATGACTTCACGAAAGTGAACCCTGCAGATTTCCATAAAAACGAAGTTCTCCGTGTATGCATTATTGACATTGACGTCCCTAACAAGAAGATATTGCTTTCCGTTCGACCTTCGAGGGTCCTTAGTTCGTCGTTACCTATTCAAGACCCGGAAATAAACTCGATTAGCCAATTAAAGGTTAATGACATCGTTCGTGGATTTGTTCGGAGAGTTGCCAATAATGGCCTTTTTGTTACGCTGGGCCACGACGTTACAGCTTACATTCGAATCTCAGATCTCTCAGATTCCTATCTTAAAGAGTGGCAGAATGAGTTCCAGGTCGACCAGCTTGTGCGTGGAAGGATAATTTTGGCGGACGCTGAATCCAACAAACTTCAGATGAGTCTCAAGGAATCGGTCCTTGAACCAAATTACAAGACACCAATTACAATCAAAGACCTGAAGCGTGGCCAGATCGTCACTGGGAAAGTCCGCAATGTCGAAGAATTTGGCGCTTTCATTGTGATTGATGGGACTGCAAATGTTAGCGGTCTCTGCCATCGAACGGAGATGGCGGAGGGGAAAGTGGAGGATGCAAGAAAGCTCTTTGAGAAGGGTGATATTGTCAAGGCTAAGATCGTCAAGATCGACCATAATAAAGAGCGCATTTCTTTGGGATTGAAGGCTTCGTATTTCAAAGATAGCGATGACGAATCGAATGATGAAAGCGCTGACGATGCGAGCGAGGAAAATGCGAGCGAAAGCGAGGACGATGGCGGCATGGATCTTGAGCTTGAATCTGGCGATGACATTTCAATGGGAGGAGTCGATTTGGAAGATGCCATGAATGGCGACGATAGTGAGAGTGATGCCAGTGACGAGGATGTACAAATGGCCGGAACCGAAGACGCAGTTGTCAAGGGAGGTCTAGTCACTTCGGGATTTGATTGGAACGGAAACACCACTACTGGTGCTGATGAGGGCAATGATTCCGACTCAGACTCCGATAATCAGACAGTTACGAAGAAGAAACGCCGGAGGGCGGAGATTCAAGTTGACAGGACGGGTGACCTTGATGCCAATGGCCCACAATCTATCGCAGATTACGAGCGCCTCCTACTTGGTGAACCCGACTCGAGTTTGCTTTGGTTGAAATATATGGCCTTCCAACTTGAACTCAGCGAGGTTGACAAGGCCCGAGGAATTGCGGAACGAGCGCTTCGATCAATCAGCATCGGCCAAGATACGGAAAAATTCAACATTTGGGTTGCCATGCTCAACTTGGAAAATACATTTGGAAACGATGACAGTCTCGAAGATGTTTTCAAGCGTGCTTGTCAATACAATGACCCACAAGAGATCCACGAACGGCTGACTAGCATATATATCCAATCTGGAAAGAATGATGTACGTTTTAACATTCCCTCTGAACTCAGTTTCCATCTCTAAATAATTCAAATGGAAAACTTACTAATAAATTGCCATACAGAAAGCCGACGAGCTCTTCCAAGCAACTCTCAAGAAAAAATTCACCCAATCGCCGAACCTCTACCTCAACTTCGCTACCTTCCTCTTCGACACTCTTGCTGAACCTGAGCGGGCACGCGCACTCCTCCCGCGCGCCATCCAGGCTCTCCCTACCCACACTCACGTCGACATCACGTCCAAATTTGGCCAGCTGGAATTCCGCTCTCCAAACGGTGACATTGAACGTGGACGAACAATATTTGAAGGCCTCCTTTCTTCGTTCCCCAAGCGCGTTGACCTGTGGAATGTGCTGCTTGACCTGGAAATCAAGAACGGTGAGGTGGAGCAGGTGAGGAGGTTGTTCGAAAGAGTTCTGGGGCTGGGACATGGCATTGCAGCGGATGGGACTAAGACTGTGTCGAAGAAGTTGAAGGATAAACAGGCCAAGTTCTTTTTCAAGAAGTGGCTCGCATTTGAGGAGAAGGTTGGTGACGGGAATGAGAAGATGGTGGATGAGGTTAAGGCCAGAGCTGCTCAGTATGTGAAGGCTGTTAAGGAGGGATAGGTTGGGGTTGGATCGGCATAGAGTGGTGAGAGTTGAGAGTTTATCTAGACCTATTTCTTTCTACATTTGTCGCTTGTGATACCTATGTATATTCAGATCTCAGGGGATGGAGATTCCAACAGTATTTTAAAAAGTTAGCTCTGTTTCCGCATTTCAAGGCGTTTCTATATAGAAAATCTTTCATGCGCATTTAAATATGCAATATTACAACCCTGACTGTCAAGGTTTTGCGAAATCTGCCGCTGACAATGAAGCCAACAATGTTCTATTCAATAACGATGTGGTTTTGGCATAGCCCATTAAATTAGGTATTTCTATAATCCTCTCTTCTCCGCCATGATCCTCCTATACTCATCTACAATATTCTGCCTTTGCTCCGCCAGTTCCTCTCTGGCCCGCAAACTCCCCGCTGCTGAAGGAACATTGGCAACATTGACCCTCGCACCACCCATCCCTCTCACCTTGAACTTCTCCTTCGGCTTCGTCAACTGAGGAGGCGCTTGCACAACCTCAAGCGGGTTAGCAGGTTGCATCGCCTTTGCTTTGCGATTCAGTTTAGCCCACGGATCGTCATCGTCATCGTCATCGTCATTGTCGGTGACGGCATCAGCATCACTGCCATCACCACCCAATGCACCACCACTTTTCCCACTCTTCTTCTTCTTCTTCTTCTTCTTATTCTTAGTAGTCTTCGTTTTCTTCGTCAATCCGGCTTCCGCCTCCCACGCCTTCCACTGCTCATTGACCTCTTCATCCTCCGCCTCCCTTTCTTCACGCTCACCCTCTTCCCGCTCTCTAATCCGCGCTTCTTCCTCCCTCCATTCCCGCTGCAGCCGTAGAAGCCGCCGCTCGTGTTTCGTCTGTCGATTTTCTCGCAAGTTCTTTAGCGCGGGATCCTTGCTTATGCTTGATGAGCCTGATTTCCTCGAGATACCAGAAAGGGGGAGGGCTTGGTTGACTCGCGCGGAGAAATCGGACATGCGTTCGCCGGGGAGGATTTTGGGGATAGTCGAGGAGGGCGGGGGAGGAGCTGGAGGCTGTGGTTCGGATTTGGATTTTATGTTATTGCCCGCCCCTTTCGATGTCATCCCCGTTCCCTTCGCAATACTCGAGCCGCCTCCCTGTTCTCCCCTTCTCCGCTTTTTGTTGGGCTTTGTTCCGTCATCTTCTAGACTTGATCGTGTGCGGGGAGCCGTTCCAGATGTAGCTTTTTGGAACTGGTTCATCATGCGCAGAAAGGCTTTGGGGGTGTCATCCTTGAAGGCGTCCTGGGCGGGGTTTTTCGACTTGCGTTTTTTGTTGTTGGAAGATTCTTTGTCGTCTGCAGCTCCGGCCTTTGCCGGGAGGGGCTTTGCGATTTTCGTCGGTGGAAGGTCGAAGTGCTCGCTATGAAGTAGCATTTGGGCTTGAATTAGACAGGAGGATTGCATAGAAATGGGGGGTAATTCCCTGGCTAACTGGGGTACTTACGAGTCATCCTTACGCTGCCGCTTGTGCTTGTGAGGCATTGTTGTTTGGTGTCCTTCTTATCTGCAATATATATGTAGCTGTATGTATCTCGTTGAAGCTGGGAAGAATTAAGTTAAGCATATCGCGGGAAATAAAAAAATCATTGCCGTGGTATTTTTGGTAATTTAGATACCATCGTAGATACGTGTATTTTATAAAATCGGTACATACATACATACCTAGGTACAGTACAACCTGCCTGATTGGGCAGTCTGTTTGGGCCCTTAACGACCATCCAGTTTGTATAGTTACACTTCCACCACCTGTCACCAAGCATGAAAACTTTTCCTCTCACTGAGGCTCATCCGGGTAAAAGGAGAATTTACTAGTCATATTATGTGAATGCTATATAGATATATATATAGCCCAGTGAATTTTTATGATATCATTTATTTGGATGTCATTGCGTTCTTTTATTTCAAACTTTCCGATCTTCCAGTTTTCAGGCCCATAGCCATGGCCTGAAATGGTTTGCTTTTATTTCCCAAATTGATTGGGGCGCAATATGCTCAAAGAAAGAAGCTCGCCATTGATACTGAAATTTCAGGTCTTGCCTTGCCCAGGCTTGTGTGTTCTTTGGCTCCAGAGGGAGATTCGGTGTTACGTTTGGGTATCAAACTGTAGAAGATGATGAGAAGGATGCATGGCTAAACACCTGGCGACTTCAGTTGAAGCTGTTTACAAAATGCTTTTCTGGAATTTTGATGTTGCTAGCAACTTCTGCAATCTCCGCAATGTCTGCAAGGTCTGCAGTATGTTTGCGAAAACTGTCTTGATATCTCAGCCCAAAAACATCTCTGTGTTCATGACTGTGATATAGAGAATCATTCTTTGCATGAGAGCAGTATTTGCATGGACTTCTCATGCTATTTGTTATAACTAAAGCAACATTATTGTTGTCTCATTTCAAATTGTTTGAAGGACAAGGTCTCTCTGTCTTACCAGCTGCATTTTCGCACTCGTCATCACTGATATATAACATCTCCCTCAGCCTCCTCAGTTCAAAATCTATCATGGTACATCATCCGAGTCTGAGACCTCCTGCGTTCACCTTTACTACAAGGCTTGTTGCACGATAAACTCTCCGAATACTTTCTTAACAACGAGTTCATCCTCATCTACTTGAAGCGAAGATGTCAGTACTCTATTATTTCCTCTGAAAGACATGACTTCTTGCTAACCCCGACGCTATTTGACAGACAATCCAACAGAAAAGCAGTATCTGGTTTCTGAAACAATCCTCCCGAGAGCATACCTCAGGCTGCCAACTGGACGAGAGAGAATCTCTTCCAACCAACCACGTACAACCAGGCGACTATGTGTACCAACTACATCAGCAGCAGCACGACCGCTGGTGTAACAGTTACGACGTCCACCATCGTGGAATGTGAGCGAAAGCCCGCTGGCAAGAGCCCGTCTGAATGCCCCAATTACCGCGAGACCCATTCCGGATCGAGCCGCAAGAAGGATACGCTTCCCGAGTGGTCCAAGAAAGCACCAGGAGAGGCCAAATGAGGGCGGTGTTTTATTAGCGACCAGCGCTCCTGTTCAGATTTGCTCTTATTGTTCCATGGCGGAGGAGTAGGGAGTTTTATATGGTCATGGGCCCTGGCGGCCGTGCTAAGGGGCCTTCACAGATCAGATCAATCGGATCATACATCATTCTTTTGCTGCATATCAATGATCGAGAGAAGCTTCATCCTATAATCCTATAATCTGATCTATATCACTGATATAATAGTATCACGGCAGCATCACTGATCCTTCTTCTACTTAAGATTAATATTCGGTAAAATTGTTACCAAGTAGAATCACTAAATAAGAAATTTCAAGAGTAGTTTTATAGTTATATAGCTATGTAGCCAGTACAGGTGCCACAAGTATTACAAATTGTGTTAAACTCTTGGCGGCGCTCACCGCCAAAATGCCCCTGACTTCTTCACAGCTGTAGTTATAAATTGCCATGGTGGGTATTATTATTGAACGAAGGGCAACGCGCGGAGGCTTTTCATGATGACCCGAATTCCTTTCAGGAGCTGAGTTATCTAACCAACCAGGAGGTTTGGGATGAAGCACTGAGAGTTATTGGGTTAGATTAAGGCAACGAACATCTCAGACTCGAGACAAGCAAACAAACTCACAGAGCTGCCCTCAGCACGGCTTTCCGCAGGCCTCGCCCTCTCCTTCATACCAGAATTGGGACATGAAGAATCTTTGAAGTACATACATTACTTCCAGGTGCTCCCCCTGTTAATTCATATCACTGATGTGTATCCTTATCTCGGCGTCATGATTTCACGTCAGCTTGCCGCACGGTTTAAAACACCCTCAACTTCACGACTCTCTGGGATCCAGTTCAAGTCTTATAATCTCCTCCCTGGATTGATCAACACTCGCTCAATTATGAACTCGCCCTCGAATACTCTCAATGGCCCGTATATTCCAAAGAAAGTGGCGGGGATTGATCTTAAACGAAAAGTTGGGATTCCAACGAGGGAACCGGAGGAGCCTTTGCAGCTCGGTACAAAGCTTAAAAACCAATCAGGGACTCAATACCAGATTGATCAAATACTTCAACGCAGGACCGAGCCTATATTAGCCTGTGTTTACTTGGCTACGTATGTAAATATCGCTTCAGATCTTATGGCTTATTTTACTAACTCGCTACGGCCAATAGTTCGAGAACTGGAAAGAAGTATGTCATGAAAAACATCTTCCATACTGAGTTTGAGTACCAACTCGATCTTCAAACCCCTCTCTCGAGCTGCTCAAATCTTCGGGTTGTGATGGACACGATTCCCGAACACCTCCTATTTGTCTATCATTACTTCACTGACGATCTTTTGGAACTGGCCGAGCAAGGGAATCTCTCTGGTACTGAAAGAAAGAGAATTCTGGGGGCTGCTCTAGCTGGTCTTGCAGATTTGCATGAACAATGCATCCTACACGGCGGTTAGGCAACACCAATAGCCCATATCCCACTGTACCTTGTGTGTGCTGATATCTTTCACTTCTACAGACATCAAACCCAACAATGTATTTGTAGACTATGATGAGAATCCTGATGGCTCTATCAGGGTAAATCAAGTCCAGATCGGTGACCTTGAGATGGGATCAATGATTCCGCCGGGTTTAAATGTCTGTGGAGCCCGACTAGGAAATCCCATGTGGCGCAGCCCTGAGTCTCACGCTGCCGCTCGGATCAATTGCCCATCCGACATATTTTCTTTCGGGCTTGTTGTGAGTATATCATCAATCCGTTCAGGGCTTGGACTTGTTAGTGACCTTTTGTCTTTTAAAGTGCATATATACGATGCTTCAGAATATTATTTTTCGTATCGATTCAGAAGGGCTGACTGAAGAGGAGAAGGAAAGATTAGTTGCAAGGCGCCTGCTATCACATTTTGGGGATAGCCCGGGACTGGTCGGCCTTGTGGAGCATTTGGATTACGACGCTGCACCGTGGCGAGACCTCGTTCTGGACGTGATCAAGGAGTTCTCACTGGAAAACCCAAGAAAGCCGTTCTCCATGTGGGAGAATGTTGATGAATGCTTCCGAGATCTCATCACGAAGATGACCAGCCTGGATCCCGCAAGAAGAATCACAGCGAGGGAGGCCCTTGAACATCCTTGGTTTCAGGATGTATAGCGGGTAACGAAGACTCTGCCTGCTCTTCTGGGGGGTAATTTCTACCAAGAACTCAGTGGAGGAGTGATGTATAAATAGACAATCAACAATTGAAAATATGCAGTGCATAGCATAGACAATTATCTTCTCAGAATTTGATGCCATAATTCAATTGAGCATTTGAAAATACGAGGCATTCAAGTGAATGACAGACAGCATGTCGGATAATATCCGATGCACTCACCGGCCATGGCTATCTCGTATCCCACTGAGAAGGAAGGAATTCTGCGGCTCTCAGTAGTAATACATAAGAAAAGTTTTAAAACAGTAAGATATAATAATATGTAGAATTATAAATCAGCCAATATAAAGCTCAATTTAATATCTCTGAAAATCTAAAATAATGCTCTTATTATTGTCAGTTCTTATATATCAGTCAGAGATAATAGTATTCGTAGTGGCATGCACACAACTTCAGCCGGTGGCCGTGCGCGGAGAGGGTTTCCCAGCAGTTGAGTCCTGTTATTGTTCATCAAAATCTGAAGGTTTATGGGATTTGAGGGGAGGGGATATATCGGGCTTTGGGTTGCTTGAGTTCTATATTTATATTTGCTGGAGAGGTTTAACTAACTATACCATCCATTCTCCCGCCGCTAGTCTGTGGAGCTTATTTATAGCTGCCATTATCCTGCCGTCATCACTGCCTATTATTATCTATCACCCCAGGCACCACTACACCGGCTACTGCTATACTTTCACCTACTACTCTACTCGAGCCTGACCTCCGGCGGCGAGAGAGCGGGCGGGAAGATGAAAGCGGTCGGGCCTCTAGAGCTGGTGGAAAGTCGTTCCGAGCTGTACCTTGATATTGCCGATGAAGCTGAATATAAAGATGATAATGATGATGATGGCTATGCATCACCGCTACTCCCGAAGCCTTCAATAGACAAGCGCAACTGTTCTCTGCATGCTTCCTGCCTTGCTTGTTTCCGCCAAATCGCCAAACCGCCGAGGAAAGCGCAGCGGAGGGCGGGCCGCCTGCTGCTGTGTTGCGTCGTGGGCTGTTTGACTGTTCTGTTGGTGTTTCCCCTCCCCTTTATTTGATTGAATACATATTAGTTACATCCCATATCGTTTCATCCCTTGGTCACTCTATAAACATTTGTTCTTCCCCTATCTGTTACGGACCCCCGCTTGATGCATCTGTTGAGAAGCAGACGCCGGCGAAGGTGGACAAAGGCAGTGAATATGGCTGACACTGGCACCAACAACAGAGGACTGGTCCAGTTTGTCGCTCTGACCCTAGGGGCCTTCGTATCCTTCTTCCCTAATGACATCGAGAGGGCCATTGCTCGCTCAGGTCGACCCGGCCAACCCGGCGAGTATCTTTCTCATGGGCCTCCTGATACCACGGGTGGTGTTATTCCCATCCCCTGCCATTCTCACAACGACTATTGGCGGCCCGTACCCCTGTTTTCTGCCCTCGAGGTCGGCTGCGTCAGTGTAGAGGCAGATATCTGGCTCTTCGACGGCGATCTCTTTGTGGGCCATACCACAGGGTCTCTCGCTCCCGATCGGACTTTGACGAAGATGTATATCGACCCCCTTGTTGAGATCTTAGAAAAGCAGAACCCTATTCCCCATTTCCATCTGAGGCCCAATACACCACCAAACGGCGTTTTTGATACTAGGCCTTCGCAGACCCTCGTCCTACTCATCGATTTCAAGAACAAAGCAGCTGACGCTTGGCCGTATCTCCTTTCTCAGCTGTCCCCGCTGCGTGATCGGGGGTATCTTACTTATTTCAATGGAACAGGTGTGACGGAAGGCCCAGTAACAGTAGTTGCGACAGGAAAAGCACATTTTAAAAACATTGCCGCCAATGATACATATAGAGATGTCTTTTTCGACGCCCCACTCGATAAGCTGGCGAAGGATGCGATCATAGGAAATACTCAACAATCCTCAAACCCAGGCATTCTCAACGATGAGGAACCCGAAGTCGACGAGTTGGATATCATTAGAATCCGCCACAACCAACTGAATAAAACCCCAAAACGATATAATCCCCGACCACCCGCAGATGCCTCTCCCACTGGAGTCCACAGAAACGAAGAAGGATCTAACCCATACGTGTACAATCCCAACAACAGCTACTATGCCTCCGTCTCATTCAGGAAGTCTATCGGATTCCCCTGGAGTTTTCGTCTCAACCAGAGCCAGCTGGACCTACTCAGAGCCCAGGTGCGCGGTGCCCACCAACGTGGTCTTAAAGTGCGCTACTGGTCCATTCCTAGCTGGCCGCGCAGCTTGCGGAATTACCTCTGGACTGTGCTGATTAGGGAAGGTGTGGATATTTTGAACGTCGACGATTTGAGAAGCGCGGCGAAAATGGATTGGGGCGACAGTACGTTGTTGCAATGAAGAATATCAAATAAATAGTTAGGGGTTTGGGTTTGGTTGTTTTGGTTCCTTCATTCTCTCTTTCTTGGAGGCTTGTGAGCATTTGGTGCACGCTCTTATTAGATCTGGATCGACGAACTCTTGGCTATACTTGTACTACATGGGGGATTTTCTCCATTTTTTATGGATTTTGATTAACTGGGCGTTTGGGTTCGTTCATTATGATTTTCGATATCCGGAATGCGGGTCTGCGGGTTATCGGTCTCTTCATTTTGCTCTCCTACCTAGCACTTATATACATACCAGTGGTATGCAACCTTAGATTAGATTTTGCGTTCCCTCATGTTTGCGCTTCATAGGATAGTGGTCTCATGAACTGTACATTGGATATGACCTTTTCACTCGCCTAAGTCATCCCTTTTCGGTTGTAGGTGTAACCTAAGGGGGTTTTGGTCCTTTTGATTATGACCTGAATTGTTCTGTAGAACATGTGAGCAAATAGTTGCCCGCATTTTATTTTTCTTGCGTCTCGCGCTGGTTTTGGCTCATTCTGTTTATGCAACAAGGTCTGCTTGAAATATATACAGACGAAGAAACGAAGTCGATGCATGATTCTCCGCATAGCCACTTTTTGCATGGGTCGAAACATTCGACGAAAAAAGAGAACAAAAACTCAAACAACACATATGTATTCCCAGGGACATGTACTGTACATGTATGTACATTGATAAAAAAAAAAGGAAAAGAAAATTACAAACAACCCACTGCCTCCGTGCCAAACTCCCCCACCACGCTCCCCTCCCTCCTCACCAACTCCCCTAACCACTCTTTCGCGCTCTCAAAATCCTTCGCTCCAAACTTCACAAGAACGAAATTTGACCGCACGCGTGACGCCGTCCATGTTACGGGGGGCGGCTCGGAGGCTGTGCCGCTGGCGGTAGATGTGGTAGCAGCAGCAGCATTAGATGCAGCCCAATTTCGCCCGCCAATACGTGGCAGTGAGGAGAATTCTTCCATCATGAAGGCGGCGAGGGAATCGAAGAGGGGCCCGTGGAGGATTAGGGTTCCCACGATCCCG
>LDEV01000030.1:0-38515 GCA_001014755.1 Blastomyces silverae | reverse complement strand
GTTGGGGTTGGGATCCGGACGATGGTAATGGTGATGATGATGATAATGATGATGATAATGATGATGGTTGTGGTGGTGGTATTGGATGGGAATTCAAGTTGGGGAGAGGTACTAAATTCCCATCTTCATCCTCGACGTATCTTGTTTCGTCTTCCAGGACGACGGTGTCGCGGAGCAGCAGTTTGCGTACGCCCGTCGACGGGTCCTCGGACCAGACTTCGCTCCGCCCCTTCCAGGAGTTGAAGTTCCAGTCTTCACCCCGCGCTGACCGGCCTTGGCTGACCCAGTCGAGGACGCAAAGGCTGGGTCCGTAGTTACTCTCGGCATCCGAGTCCCCTGGAGGCTTGTCCTGTAGAAGCGTGAACCGCAGTAGCTGCTCATACTGGCTATCTTGGAACGGTTGTGACGGGTCAGGGATATAGCAGAGACCTGTCTGGTTGCTCAGTCTCACATCCAATATCTGAGTACTTTTGGATCGTGAAGAGTCTTTATCGCGCTCTGTATATTCAATATTAACGCCCTTGGTGGCATCGCCATTTGCATGCGACTGTTGGTTGTTGCTGGGGGATTGGATTACGGGCTGCCCGCCTTTGTCCGTCGCCCTCGTCCGTTCGGTCTTATATATCTTAGTGCTCCCTTGCGGGGTTGTCATCACCAATCTGGTCCGCGGTAGCAGGGTGATCGAGACATCGATGTGGTCACCGGGAAGCAACCCACCGCCATAAGTGAGCAGGTAGAGATGGACGGGGATAGATGCACATTCCGGATATTTGGAATTGAGTGGTGTTGCGGGAGTCCGGCTAAGCAGCTTTAGAGGGTATTGATAAGACAGCTGAGAGATGGTTGTGACGCAAGGCGGGAGTACCGAGAGGACAACCTCCCCTCGCCCTGGAGCGGCGTGGTTTGTTGCGAAGGGAGAAGCAAAGGGGGTCTTTGGGACATTTGGTGAGCGTATGGTTTCCTTCGGGGGAAGGGTAGTGAATGTCTTGTACATCTTTGTTTCCAGTTTATCAATCGGACATGTAGAACAAGATTAAACTGAGAGTGAGATAGACATGGTGGAATGAATAGGCCTGGTCAGATATTGAACTATTTAGTATTCCTTAGGTCGATATATAACTATCCTGGAGACTCGAGAGAGAGCCTACCAAGCCACTCTCCCAGGGGCGGCGGCGATGTGGCGGCAATCGCGTTTGACTTCATCGTTTAGAGAACATCGTGAAGGTACCTAGGTACCTAGGTATCCATCCATTGCCATTCGCCAATGATCTAACAATGTGAAGCTGTTGGAGCGGTGTCAATCCGCTTTTTAGCCTTTGTTGTCGACCTCGGAGGCTGAAAGTTGGAAGTTGGCAGGCAAAGTTACAAGGTATGCGGTCATCGAAACGGGCTGGTACGGCGGAGGGGTAACGTGACCACGATTACACCGCCAAAAATAGCCGTGTTCTGGTTTTACGACGTAAGTATGATGCCGACGGGAACTTTGCTCTCCAAGTTGGCCCAGGGTACCGCACTGCCGGGTTGTGCGAAAGTTTCAATCTTGTAATTATACCGATACAAATACTATACCGTACACTAGCGCCGTGCCATCCGTATTGTCTGTCCGAAAGGGGAAATGTCGCAGCCAATCCTCAGTCGTCGCGTTTGCCAGAAAAGCGAACAAGTTGATCCTTCCATTGACCCGCAACGCTCGGTTTGATATCTCCCCAACTTGGACCGCTGTCTGCCATCAATGCTGTGTCTCGTGTCCATGAATAACGACTTATTCCTCGCCCACTGTTGACCTTACCGCATCAACGCGTTACCCGCTCGCCGCACTTCGATTCTGCCCAAAGTCGCGTCCTGGCCTGATTTTCGGAAACAAAAAAGTCCACGCGCAATACAACAATCAGCCCCACTGATTACTGGACTAGAGACAAGCCATTCCGTCGTCGCATAGAATAAAACATGGAGGTGTCCGCTCAGGGTGACGAGCGTGACTTGAGTCCGCTTAGAGAGCCCAGTGAGAGCGCCAACTCACCGCCCCCAAATGCGAGTAGTAGGAGGAGGTCTGGGAGGGTGAAACGGAAGCCTGAACCTTTTTCATTTGCTGCTTACGGCTCGGGTCGCCCGTCGCAGGCCGGTAGAACAACCAAGCGGAAGCGTACTGCGCAGCAGGAAGACGGGGATGGGGACGAGAATGAGAACGACGCGTCTGATGCGGAAGAAAGCGGGGCTGAGGGTGGGGAAGTAGAGGAAGACGAAGACGACCAAGACGAGAGTGAGGATGATGCGCCTGATGAGGAAGAACTTAAGGAACGGAGGAAGGCGGCGCGGAAGAAGGCAGCCGCTAAGAAGAATAAGGCATCCAAAGAACCCAAAGAACCCAAAGAACCCAAGGAACCCAAGAAGCCCGGCGCGAAGCGAACCGCGAAGAAACCAAAAATTACCAATGGCCTCACGACTGAACTGACTATTCGCCCCGCTGTCAATGGAGCTCCGCTGGTATCGAGGTCCAAAAAGCCGCGGGCAAGGCCAAGTGATTTTGCGGATGAGGATGGCCTCTATGGTAGGGACAGCTCAACCCTATCGCTCACAATCGATTCGTTAAAAACTTTACTGACACGCTCTTCGTTTTAGCTGAGGTTTTTGCCCAAGGTCACACTACTGATGCGGTCGCTGCAGAGTGGCTTACAAAGTACGAGCAGCACAATATCAAGGGGATGACTGATCTGGTTAATTTTATCTTGAGATGTACTGGAACGGACTTGAAGGTGGACGACCACGACATTGAAGACGTTGACAATGTTGCGAACCGTTTAAATGACCTCCAAGAAGAATACCAGGCGCAGAGCATCACCGAATACCCCCTTATTTCGAAAGCCAAAAAATTCAAGTCCTTCCAATACATCTTAACCAGCTTTTTCAGTTCTCTCATCCAAACCATCCATAGCTCATCAGTCCTATACACCGACTCTGCCCTTGTTGAAAACATCCAAGTTTGGGTAACGTCAATGTCGTCCGCCCCTATTCGACCTTTCAGACATACCGCTACGATAATTTCACTAGCAATCGTGACGACGTTGTGCAATGTCGCCAGAGAAGTCTCCTTAACTATATCGAATACTCGAAAGCAACTGGATACAGAGAAGAAGAAAAAGTCAGTGAATAAAGGCAGAGCTGATGCGATGCAATCCAAGGTTCAAGAAGGGGAGAAAAAACTGCAAGTTATTGACAGCTGGCTTGGTGACTGCTTTGATACTGTTTTCGTTCATCGCTATAGAGACGTCGATCCGAAAATTCGGGCCGAGTGTGTCAACGCACTTGGGGGGTGGGTTAATACATATAGACAAATGTTTTTCGACGGCCAATATTTGCGATATTTGGGTTGGGTCCTTTCAGATACCGTTGCCCATACGAGATCTGTTGTGGTCAACCAGCTCCATCGACTGTACCAGAACAAGGATAACATTGCCGGGCTCCGCTCTTTCACGGAGCGGTTCCGCCCGCGGATCGTGGAGATGGCCACTAGAGATGCCGAACCCAGCGTCCGCTCTGCCGTTGTGGAACTGTTGAATTTGATTCGAGAGGCTGGATTGCTTGAACCGGATGATATCGACGGCATTGGGCGGCTTGTTTTTGATAGCGAGCCACGCGTGCGCAAAGCCGCTGGCAGATTCTTCGTGGAGAATATCCAGGACGTCTACGACACTCTTACTGAGAGTTTGGAGGAAGAACTACAAGAAGCGTTTGTCGATGACGATGATGAGGATAATTTCGAAACACCTCGCCCCTCTTGGATCAAATATAAATGTTTAGCGGATGTGCTTCAAGTGTATGATGGCCAGGAACCCGCGGCTCCAGCCGAGCAGGATATTTCATTATCACGAACGAGTCTTAATGGCCGCGTTGATTCGAGATTCGTGCTCGCAACAGAATCTATTTATTCTCATTTTGAGGAGCTCCACCAATGGGAACATTTGGCTGGGTACCTCCTTTATGACCACTCACAGATCCCAGAGACCTCGAACGATGAAGATTCCGCCACTACAGTGAAACAGCTATACAAATTAAGTGAAGGCCAGGAGGGGGTCTTGCTGGAAGTCTTAAGCTGCGCAGTGAGACTGCATATCATGGACATCGGCAAATCCGATACAGATAAGAAGGGTAGGAAGACCAAGTTGTTGGTAGAGAGGATGGAGGAACGACAGGAATCTATTGCCCACAGTCTATCTCAGATCATCCCCCAACTCTTGAATAAGTTTGGATCAGCACCCGAAGCTGCTTCTGCTATTCTGCGGCTCGAGCATTTGGTCGATCTCAACTTGATCCAGGATCTTCAGAAGGATGCGGCTGCATATTCAGACCTCATTGGCAACATCAACAAACAGTTTTTGACACATTCGGACCAGGCTGTCCTTGCCGAAGCTACAGTGGCCTTCTTACATGCGCGCACTTCCGACGAACTTAGAGAAGCTATGGAATCCAAAGTGCAGGAGCTCTGGGATGACACTATTGAAACTTTACGCACGCTTTCGGTAACCAAAGGCACGGAAGAGTCACCCTCTCTCTCCATTAGCGTTCTTACTGCTTTGTCCAATACAGTGATGCGGATTTCAAACCTCGCAAGTGTATCTGACTGCAGTTCCATCCTGGAAGCCGAGCCTCGTGTTTCCACTAAGAAACAAAAAGTCTCAACGGAAGCCGCTGTCGATATTATGCTCAAATTAAGCAAACGAGGTCTCCGAGCAGAAGACTCTGATGAGGAGATTGAGAGGTTGGAATTTGAGCTTGCGACCAACAGTTTTAAAACCCTTCTTGTCTATTTTATGTGGAAGGTACGGTTCGTAAGAACTGCACTAACATCACGGGACCCATCTTTCGATGCTGAATTTTTTGATTCGCTTACTGCCCGTCGAGATGCGTTTGTGGCGATCCTCACTTCTATAATGCAAGGACGCTCAGGCCTTGATGAGCTTAGAGTCTCCGCCACGCTTACCCTACTTGACCTCCAAACGGTGTTTGGAACGCTTCGTAATTCTGGATCAGGAGCAGATAACTTTATCTCTTCACTAGATGATGAAGTTGCTCTACAAATCCAAAGCTTGGTGCAAGCAATCAGCCCAGAAACTCAAGCTCTAATTTCCCGTATGCACGACACGGCCGAACGGACATTCGCTAAAAAGTCTCGACGAAAGCTGGAGGCCGCTGAAGTCGCGGACGATGACGAGCCTATGGACTCACCATCAGATATCAATAGTAGTCCATCAGATGATGATGACGACAATGATGACGAGGCTGACGAGGATACACGGGAGATATTGGCTGCCAACCGAGTTCGGAATGTGTTGTTAGCCGAGCAGAAATTATGCCAACTCACGGGCAAGATGGTCCTTGCTATCGTTGGCGGTGTGCTCGATGGTCCTGGGCGACAAAGCGGGAAGCTGAAACAGAAGCTACTGCGGAACAAGAGCCGTCTCGGACAGAATTACAAAGAAGTTGTGGCGTTTCTTGATGTTGGAAAGTCTTTGGGGCGGAGAGTTGCCTCGGCGAAGGACAAGGTTAAGGTTAACGGGGCTGGACCTTCTGGCGCTCCATCGAAGAAGAATAATAGGAAAATGAAGTCTGCGGAGATGGTTGAAGATGACGACGATGAGGAAGAGCAAGCGGCGCACGCGGAAGAAGATGAGGACGATGACTTAGTGGCACGTGGGCTTATCGATGAGGAGGAGGAGGAGGACGAGGGGCCTCGCATAGGAACAGCTGATGAAGATTTGGAACTGACTCCCGCCCCTGACGAAATTGATGATGAGGTGATGGGAGATTAAATTTAAAAAAAGGTAGGAAAATACGAGGTTGGGCGGACGTAATATATGATGACTCTTTTGCTTTTCTTCCCTCTCTTCTCTCTGCTTCAATTCCCCCCTGGTTTATTTTCCCCAGCCTGCCTGGACATATTTTCCCTCTTGTTGTCATATCTCACTTCTATTCAAACTTGTACTTGAGCATGTACTTAATTTACTTTCTTCATCCCCTGTCATTTCTTGTTTTGTATCGCCATTTGTTTCTCTTTTCCCATGGATGGGGGCGGGGCCGCTGATTTTGTGATCTTGAGGTGTTTTTTCTCTTCCTCCTTATATTCCCACGTATAGGTTTCATGAATATTCTTCATTCTTATGATGTGTCCATAGCTTCTGCTGCGCCATATAAATACGATAATACCTATGTCGTCCTCTCCGTTAACTTGTCTTCTTACTCTGAAAATTACCCCTGTTCTTAACCTAGGGCAACCGATATCACGTGTTTGCAGCCGCCTCCAGCTGATGTATTCTAGGCAACAGAGACAACATCAGAACTTGAGGACTTGAGAACTTGAGAACTTCACCGGATCTCGTCTTGTTTTCTATCTTGCCCGCGTTTCCAAATCAAAGCTTTGTCCGATATTGACTGCATTCGGCTGGATAGAAGCTCTTTCGCTCACAATGGCAGGCTGGACAGATCTTGCTAATGAGCTCCTATACGCCATCTTTAAGCACCTGCCGAACAGCGACATAAAGAATATCCGCCTAACCTGTAGATTTCTCTACATCGTCACCCCTCTTAGGCTCAATCCAGTCTTCATAACTCCATTTAGACGGGATCTTGACGTGCTACGGTCAATTGCAAACCATCCCGTTTTCAGCGAGCAGATCACCGAGGTTGTTTGGGATGATAGACGACTTCACATCAACGAAGACAGTCACATTGAGGTTGCTCAATATTACGACACAGGGGCCGACAATGTTCAGCCTTCCACTGAACATCTGGCGCCAGTTGATGACAGCTCGTCTCGGGCTAGTCAACGCGGTACTTTCCAGAAGGTGTTGAGCAAACTATATGGGCACATGGGTGAATGGGAAAGGGCTAATCACCTTTTACTACGACTCTATGACGAGCAACAGTCCGTCCTCGAGTCGAACGAGGATGTCGAAACCTTCAGGTTTGCACTCCAAGCGTTCCCGCGCCTTCGCCGTGTCACCATCGCCAAAAATTGCCCGAACACATGCGCCGAATTGCATAGATATAGCACGCCGCTCATGCGGTTACTGCCTGCCTGGCTAGTTAAACCCTGGCCTTGCTCTGTCATAGAGGATGGTGATGGATGCCATATGGCCGAACATACGCGACGGGCTTACCATGCTGCCGTTCGAGAGATATCCAGGTCGTCCCGTGTTGTATCCGAATTTGTCATGGAACATGGTTGTAGGGGTATCGATTTATTCGATGACTTTCCCATATTCAACGCGCCTAAAGAAGATTTCATGCTTTTGATCATGAAGAACAATCTAACAATTTTGGAATACACATTGGATGGCTACATACGGCGCTGGGACGATATTCAAAAAGAAATTCTTCGAATGACTTTTGCCTGTGCCCGGGCACTCGAGCATTTTACATTGAACATGAGCCCCAGACCTCCTCGCTACATTATTCAACAAAGCCCAGTGCAAATCCTGGACATTTTGCCTCTAGAGCGGTGGGGAGCCTTGCGCTCATTTTCACTCCGCTGTTTCGTCTTCACACTGGACGATTTCATTCGCACTCTTTCCGCTTTGCCCTCCACAATTACATCGTTGAAGTTCCATAGGGTCATTTTCCTCGAGACTACCTGGGAAATGGCACTTTATTACCTACGCGACGTAATCGGATGGGGCTCGGATCCTTATTGTGCACTGCCGACAGTCACTGTTTCCTTACTCATGGAATTCCCGTCTAGCAGAATTGTTATCCTCCGAGATGAAATTAAGCGCTTTTTCGAACGGAAAGCTCCGAACCCATTCGGTAGTACGAAGCATATCGGTTCAGCTTATAATAGACGTATAGAAGATGATGTTTTGCCGGGATTTGGCCGCGAAGTAGATGATTCGACGCCATACGATTGGTACTAGTTATGGTGATTGGATGGGGATTTGGTACGTGTTCCTTTCTTGTATACCGGTCTTCCTTTGGCTCTGTTATTGCTTTTTTCCTATTTCGAATTGTTATCACTGTCTTAGGTAGGTGGATTTGTAGTGGATAGGTGAGGAGGGGACAAGGTTTGGTTCTCGTGCTTCGTCATATTCCGAAGAGTAGAGTAGAGAAAAATGTGAGGATGCGTGAAGTGCACAACACGGGGGTTTTCTAGGTACGTGGTCATTCTTTGATTGTACCCTATCCTCGTTATTTTGGTATTTTTATTTTATTTTATGTTTTGCTGCATGTCGAGTACTCAGGTAAAGCCAATACTTCTAAACTATGATAAAGCGATCAAAATATCCTTTCTGTTTTCGCTATGCTGCCATCATACTGTAGTATATCTCGGTATCGGATACACAGTTCCAAATCATTTAACTTTTACATTTTGTTTCTAAGGATCCCGTTCCCTTTAATTTGATTTGGGATGACACGGATCCATGGATATGTCCCTGGTTCAAACGAATACAGACATACGCCTGGCCCCACAAGCACCTAGCTGTTCCCAACATTCGCCGTTGGAATATTTCAACTTTGCTAAATTTCTCCGTCATAAACTAGGTTATGCTCCCTATCCCTTGATCTGTCAGGTCAATATGAGCAATATTATTTTAGACTCGCATGACGAGACAGGTCCCTGTTGCTTTAAGGAGCACACGTCCTACCAATACTCTGTACACAAATGGATATGTACGAATCCACTGAGAATATCTGGGATGCATTTAATTATTGCTTTACGCAAAATTCATTCTGTGATAGCAAAGGTAACCTGTTGGGAAGAATGGATTTACACTGCGGGGGAACAATGTTGGGTCGTTACAGTTGAAAAGGGAAGGGGAAAAAAAAAACGAGGTTAATAGTGCTCTTGAATTCGAAGGGCTCAAGTATATATCGATAATATTGTACAGTACAGACTGAACTGTCTGGGGAATCAACGTTAACGTTGTTTATCTAGGGTAGGTGGAAGTCCATAAGGGCAAGATAGCAAAACAGAGCAAAGAGCAAAAAAGCAAAGAGCCAAGGAACCCTTCTTAAACTAGAGCCTATGCTTTTCAAACATGAACAAACGGTGTATAGTAAAACAATTAGTCAAATCAAATAAAAGGTCTTCTGGTTTTTCTTAAAAAGGGCGAAAGAAGATGAGAACAAAGAGAAAAGGAGAAACCAGTACAAAATCTACGCCTGTCTATTATTGCCGTTAAGTCGCCATGCGCGCAGTGGTAGTTGCTGCACTTTCAGAACGGCCGGTCTGATATATAGGAAAAATGTAACTGCGCCGATAATTACACATATGATGTTGGTGGTATAATAGCCGTCGCGATAGACCTGGCAAACACCCTTGCCAGCTTCACAGCGATGCTTGTCCGCTTCAAGCGCGCAGGAAAATTGCGCCGTGATGGGATTCTTTATGCCTGCGGGTGTTTCTGTGGGGGGAATGCAGGTTGCGCTCGTCAAGAGATCGACAAGTTTAAGAATGAAGAATTTGGGGAACGTTCCGCCGAGGTTGGAGACACTGTGTGACGGATATTTAGCTTTAGATTATAACCATTTTTCAGAAGGTATGGGGGATTAGAAGGGTGATGAAAATTTGGGAAACTCACGTTGCGAGGAGGGTCATGTAAGTCCCACCGATGGCGGGGTCGGCAATGCGTGCATGGAAGGCGGAGACAGCAACGAACATAACGGTCATCATGAACGTGGAGAAGACATGTTCGGCAATAACTGCCAGGATATACCAGGTCGGCATTGGCCCGCCACCACTCGGGAAAACCATGACAACTGCTTGCGCGAGAAGCGCGGCGAGAAGCCGGGCAACAAATGCCCAGCACCAGAGTCTCATTGGGGTATACTTGTTCGACCATTTGCCGGCATAGTATCCTAATCCGATCTCGAATGGGAAATCGATCAGGACGACGAGTGCCATGTTCTCTTGGCCAAAGCCCTGGTCAATTAGTTTTAGACTGGTCACGGCATCGTTGGCTTGGAAGCCGATCTTGGCGATGAGGTGGACAATGATAATGGTGTGAATGTTCTTCAGCTTCAATACACCCCACATACTCTTGTAGACTGCAAGGATACCATCCCGGTCGTTGGATTTCTCCTCTTTCTTCCGGACAGCTAGAACTAACGTGACAACGATATAGAACCATCCCCAGAATGTAAGGTAACCGCCCAAGGTTATAAGGCCGGTATTTCCAGCTTGAGCGCGGAACCATTTGTTGGCGAAATCTTTCGAGTTCAAGGCCAAGAAGACAGTGTATGAAAGAAACTGGCCGGCAGTGAGACCGACCGTCTGGGCCGTGGAAGCGTATGAGATATTCTGGGCTGACAGGAGGGAAATCGCCCAGCCGTCAACGGCAATATCCTGCGTCGCACATAGGAACACCAAGAGGAACCACCAGCCAGTAAAGTTCCAAACGCCTGCACCCCCATCTGCGCCAGCAGCCACCATCATTTTATCAATGCTACCTCCCAGATATAACATGGCAATACCGGATATCATCTGGATGGGCGTGATCCAACTTTTCCTCCGTCCAAATCTTCGACTCCAAACAGCATCTACAATGGGACTCCAAAGTAGTTTCAGGGAATAAGGGTATGACGCAAGGGAGAATATGCCGATTTGGCCGTAGGAGAGGTAAGGTTTAAGAAGAAAAGGAACTGATCCGCCGGCCAGGCCCATCGGCACACCCTGCAAAAAGTAGAGAAGACATAATAGTACAAAATTCCGCTGGTCGTGTACGGGTAGATCGCTAAAGCTCGTAGTTGTGGTGCTTGGGGTTTGTGGTGTGGGAGGTTCATCGTTGAGCGAGAAATCCGATCTGTTCATGAGCCGGGCTGTCTGGGTAGCTGAAGGAGCTGAGTCGAGGGAATTGTCTTTCCTCCGCATTTCGACAGTGGAACCCATGTCACTGTCGGCGTGGCCGTTTTCGCCGCCAGTCACGACGGCCAGGCCCGGCCTGCTGGAGGGGCGACGTTTGAGTGATCCCGTCTTTTTAGAGCGCCTCATCTGAAGTTTTCTTGGGTTTGGTTGATCAAACCGCGAGGGGGAAACAAGTTGTGCGCCTCGTCGATATCTTCACCGGGCCGGAATTCAGATACGTCTGTGTTATTTGCACTATCCTCGTTTGTATTCCGCTTCCCACTCTCCCTCTTTCTTCAATATTTTCCCGAAGCTTCTTCTAATCCTGCCAAGGAAACTTTATCGCGATGATCAGCGGCGGGAGAAGTATTTGCTCTGTGACCCTGAAAGTGAGCGGAAGACAAGGGGTTGGAGTTGGACGTCCTGGCCCTAGTCGGAATCAATGGTCTGGCGAGAGTCGGAAACATGGAGAGACAAGCCGGAGGAAACGAAAGGCCGATTTTTGCGCGCAGGAGGGAAGGATGGAGCGGGAGTGCGGGCTCACCAAAAAGGCGGCATCCATAGGGCGGCGGAAATGTTATTTGAGGCAAGCTGGCCTCTGCGGGTGGAACTAACGGCTTAGCCCGCTGCCTAGGTTGCGGATCACTGGCGTGTGGCTTTGTCCTGGAACTCGCTGGCGGGATGCGATAGGACAGAAAAGGGGAGGGTTGGATGCGCGGGGCTGACTAAGGGCTTAGGTAAGTAAGAGCCGCGGGGCAGCCTTCTATTTCCATTGGGATAAAGATAGATTGATAGAGAACTGTCTCTGTTGCAACTGCTAGCCAGTTCTCCAAAACCCTGTCTCTTGCATATGTACGGAGTAGGCGCATTAGTAGTAAGACACAGCTGCTTATCTACACATCAGTCATTCGGGTCGGGGGTCGGTTCGGGAGCACCAGTTACGCCGAGTGTAGGGTGCTTACTGTTTATGCAGCGTTTTAGCACGCTCGTTCTAGCTAAGAATCTCAGTCGCAGGCATTTTTGGAACGCGAGCCCCGGCGGCTGAGAATGATGGACGCTAGTGTGACGATCTGATGTGTCTTGGTTGCGAACTTGACCGTCGAAAGTTCCATTCGCATCCCGGCTTCTGGAGTCAAGGGGATGTCAGATGTCGGATGCGCCCTTCCGCAGACATCCTCTGTTACATCGCCGCCGAATGCGCCCTACTACATCAGATAGAGCGATTTAAATTGTGAACAATGATATGGTTAAATATACTATATATTACCTAGCCTGGAGCCTCTTCCGCTTTTTTCACAATCCAACAGCATCTACCCTCCATTCGCTAACACAAACCCCATATCGAGCGGCAAAGACATCAGCATAAGGAAGTCCTCACTTTCATCTTTTTAAACTCCAAGAAAACACCCCAAGCCTACATAATGGATCTGTTACCTAAAGAACCCGTCTATGTGACATTTCCAACCACCATTCCTTCAGTGGAGAGCAGCCGGCTGCTTCTTCGCCCTATCGTCGACTCGGACGCTGCGGCGATATTTGCGATTCGTTCGCGGCCAGAAGTGGCACTGTATAAGTAAGGAAATGAACTTCCCTCATCACAGTTGTCCAGCGTGCAAATTGAAACAACTACCTACTGCTTTATGACTCCTAACTAGTAAAATTTAAACAGCCACCCAAAAGAACCATCCAAGTCGATTGAGCAGACGCGTGAATGGATGACGTCCAAGGCCTACAAACAGGGGCCCCCAGATATCGTGGGTCGCTCTTTCAAATTCGCCATCTTGGACAAGTCGATTCCTGAAACCCAGGAGCAACTCATTGGCTACGTGGTCGTTACCATGGTAGTCCCCTGTCCTGAGATTGGATACTCGCTTCTCCCTGAATCGTGGGGAAAGGGATATGCTACCGAAGCGTTGCAGATGGTGTTGAAGATCTGGTGGGATCTCCCGAGGCGGAATGCTACTGAGAGCAGTGGAGGTGATAGTGGCGATGGTGAACGTGCGGACAAAATTTATGCCATTTGTCAGGTGAGAAATCATGCGAGCAGCAACGTGCTGAAAAAGGCTGGGTTCGAGATCGCGCAGGAGATCACCTATGGAGGTGACGATCTTCTTCTCTTTGCTGCAGAAAGGCCGAAGGCATAGAGAAATGCCCCTATAAAAGAGGCCTGTGGCTGGCTAAGGGAAACCTTTTGCTGGGGTGGATGGTGCTGAATTCACGGATACGTATGGTCTGTTATGTGCGCTGTTTGTTTGACTTAGGTTATGTAACTAACTTACTCGCTCCGATTTACGTTGGGAACTGATAAGACTTTGCTTGTCGATTTATTAAGACCCATTTTGTCACATTATAAAATAAATGAATGAATGAATTCAACAACGATGTAACTGCAAATGTATCTCAAGGGACTAGTGCAATTTGGCAACCGTTGACCGAATGATTGATGCAACGGTCCGCTGCGTTTGGTACGGAGTCTAACTTTCAGGCAAACCCTGGGACACAGCCTCTGTAATCAGGGGGGCGACCAGATGACGCTTTTCCTTGCCTGAGCCAGTTTCAAAGGATAGTGCATTTCATTTTGTGGAGTTAACTTGGTGTTGAATACGAATGTCGATGTCCTACGGAGTACTTAGAGATGCCATTGTCGTTGGGCAATTAAGGGGCTAATAATTATCCTGGTTTTGTGCCTTCCATTGAAGCAATAGCCTGTCCTCAATAGGGCGTACTAATTGGCATACCAAAACGAATACGAACGTACGGTTATCTATGTAAACTTGACGGAAAACAAAATACCATAATAAACAGGGTTAAGATTGGGCGATGGAAGGTAAATTTAATTTACAATGTGGAATGAACCCCCTCCCTGCGATACATGTTACGAATTCGCATCTTCGTTTTATTTGGGCTATTGTTTGCCATTGGGGTGGGAATTTTCCAAAAGATGCTAACTGGAAGAGGCGCCTACTTTCCTATAGCTTGGAAGCACTCGAAATTGTAAATTCTTAAATTCAATATCTAGATATTTTGCATTGAAAACAGAGATCTTGGTATATGGGGGTCCAGCAATAAGGGGCATATTAGTTTAGTATGCTTCAGGAGCGCTGATGAACGCAGAGATTATGGGCACCACATTAACGTGGACAAATTAAGTCCAATATATCCTAGAACTTTTCAAGATCAAGAGCCACAACATGTCTATTTCCCGGCGGCTCCATTTGTGCCCACAGTCCATACCCCTTTTGATAAGACAAGTCCTCCGGTACGCCAGAGAACACGTCCTTATGCTCCTTCTGTCCGTCCCCCCATGTAAACGTCCACAAGCTGCCACCGCTCTGGGTCAGGAAGTATTTGTTGTTAATCGTGACACTGCCCTGAATTTTAGTGAGGGAATGCTGGACAGCCCGAGAGGCGGTTGCGATGTTGTCGCCATCGACTTTAAGGAGGTGGCTGCTTTCGTCGAGATCCCAGTGGGTAAGACGGCCGGGGCCACTCGGGAACCATTCACCCGTAACGAGGCTTGGGTGTGCGTTAGATCTTCATTTCGACAGTATACGGCGGGTATTTACTTTATTGAATATGTACGTACCTTGCAGGGTTGCTGGTCTTGTCAAGTGCAACGAAGGAGAAATGCAAATTTTTGACACCCTCTTTCGGCTGCCACTTGTAGGCTCGCACTTGCGGTAGGACATATCTGGAGTGAAAAATGTTAGGGAAAAAAACAGAAAAGAAAAGAAAATCGGCGACTACTGTCAAAAGGGATCTGTTTACCTGTAACTGTGTGCTTGATACTCATTTCCAACACGGCCAATACCGTCTCCGATGGCAACTTCGTAGATGTGCCTCATATCAAAGACCAGAAGTCCCCCTGTGGTCGCGACCACATAGAGAAAATGCCCGTACCAGGCAATCCCACCAGCATGGAGACCACTGAGTGCTTCGAAATTGGGTTTTGACCCACCCTCGGTCGGCCGAACAAGGAGGACATTGCGGTAGGCTCTCTCAGCTCCTTTATTCATGTTGATGAAGGAGATGCGCGGGCCGCGTCTCCCATCATTATAATTATCCGAGTGCCAGGAGATCAGGGTGGCGACGTCGCCTTCATAGTCACCCGTATCGGTTGCGTCTGTCGTCGTGGTTATGCCTTGAGGATACCACTTCCGTGTGTTGACATCATCATACCCATCGACGTCCTCCCACGTAAAAGCTTGCAGAGTGTTCTTCACATCCGGAGAAGAGTTTGGGTTTTTATGATTGGTGTTTGCCAGGACTTGTTTGACCGATTTGATGGGGAGGACCTTATCCAGGTCTTTTATAACGTCAGAGAATCCAGTCGCTTTGAGTTTGTAGTCGTCCACGGTGATGTTTTTGAATTCTGCTGCCACGGGAGGCAGCGCGCAGAGGACTGCAGCCGTGGTCAGCAGCAGTGAAGGCAAGATCACCATATCTCTTGATAGTGGGTTGAGAGCAGGTTGGAAAAGTGTTTCTTGATTCTACATCATGCAGCCAGGGTGACCTCGGGATGGTCCCAGTTTTATATACTTCGTACGCTCAGCCATGTTGATCGTCGCTTGCGCAGAATGGCGAAACTTGATCAGTTGCTTCCAAGTTTGCTTCTGCATTTGCAGATTACTCTCTTTTGTGCTGCGCACGCGACTTGAAACGTCCTAAGATCACGAACTTTGCTGGCACAAGTGAAATTGGTGCTGACGGCGATTGGTCTGGCGCTTGATTGAATTGGTCTGCGCCTCGCCTAGGCCGTTGCAGAGTGTCGAAGCACAATGTTTGATGTCTGTTATTGGTGGATGAGGAGGATAGGCGGGTTGTGGGGGTACGAGGTATCAAAATAGGGTCTAAATAGGGGGCGGCGGCAAAGCTGGTACGGTAATATACAGTATGTACAATACCGAAATTTCGCACCGAAAAAATTATGCATGAATAAAACATACACGAATTACCAATAAAATACGACTTGTAATTCCTCAAGTCTTGGCACAAACATCACCAAAACAAACGACGTTGATCATCAGCAAAACACGCACGACGAGGATGGACAACGACATTCCTCAGGAAAGCCCTATGCCCGTATCTGCGTGGTAAATGACGTCGCTATGTCTGCAGATGTGCTAGCTACCACTGCGCCTGACATAGACGACGTGTCAAGCGGCCTCGACGATGAAATCGCCGCGCTGCGTGCCCAGAGTCAGTTCTCCCTTCGCTCCCGCCCTGCGTTTGCTATTGCTGACAGCATTCATAGTCCACAACCTCACCAATCGCAGACAACTCCTTTCATCAAGCCTCCTATCTACTAATACCATGCAAGATGTGCTGGCTCAGCATGTCCCGTCCGGGTTGGAAAAGGATATAGAACCCGTCGTCCTGAGCAGCGGAAAGCACGCCCAAACCAACCACCATCGCATTACCTTCTCCGTTACATCCTTTCCTTTTAAGGACCCTTCGCCTCACGCGACGTCATCCAACTTACTAGGTATTCGAATTGACATCTGCACGCGCAATGGAACATTTGTTAAACCATACTATCTGTTGTTAAAACGCGTTGGTGGACCGGAGAAGAAGTTCCTCCAAGTACATCGCCATACCATTCCTATCTTCATACCATTGACTCAGCTGGAGCAAAGATACCTTTCCGTGCCCCGTGGCGCAAATGGAGCGGATTCTGCGATTGCCAAATCGTGGAAGACTCCAAATCAGGATTTGCGTAGCCTCGTGAGGGAATTAAGGCGGGAGCTCGTCGCGTGGCATTTGCGCTGTGATGCGCTCAAGTGGTTGCAAGAGGAACTTGGTATCCCGGACGAGAGCAACATGGATGAGTCGCAGTCGTCGCAGCGCAACCTTCATGAGGACCCGCTGCCTGAAAGCGATTTGGGAATTGTGTCCGTTACTGCAACCGCTGTCGAGACGAGATACATTCGCATTGAATGGCGGGATGGCCGTGTAGGCCGTATAAAGCTCTCCAATACGGGATATGTGGAGCGCGCTATTATCATTGGCGATGAAGGCAGAGATAAAGTGACGGAAAACTTGCTGACAGGGGGTGACGGGCGGATCGAAAGTGCAATTGAAAGGTTGCGCGGTGCCTTGAAACCTGGATGAGTGGGTCATACATCGCGGATAATTCGGAACAATTGAAAACCCAACGCATTGTGTCATTGTCACATATGCCCAACCTAGTTGTATGATGGCATTTATGCTCGTTGATTGGCCGCTGTGGCCTCTACTGGCATGTCCCTCTACTCGATTGTCAGGCTCTATCCGCAGTGGGAACCCATCTCGTGGTGTTTATTACCAAGTGCATACACACTACGGTGATCACTACTGGCTCTTAATCATAATCAGTCACATGCAGGCTCAGCATTACGTTGCATCATCCGTATACGCTTTGCGTACCCACCGCTAGCAGCTATAGCCTCGATTTATTCCGAATGGTCCCTAACCACTATCAATCCGTACGGTCGGACACGCTTTCCCCAGTTTATCTCGAAAAGTAGATGCCAATCTTGTCGCTGGAACTCGAGGGGTAGACGCCAAAGTACCGGTTCCATATTCTGGATTGTTTGAAGTTTCCTTGTTTGGTCACCTCTCGAATTTGAGGTCTACAGCAATTGGACCGTTTTCAAATGAGTTAACCGAGGGAGTTCAAAAAGAGTTCTGGGAGTTGGACGGCCCTAAAAACTCCGGCGAGAAAATCACGATACGACCCCGGCATTTTCTAAGCCATTGCCTATTACTGGCAAGCACTGGGAAGACGCCCGACTTTATTTTAAGCAACAAAAATGGATATACTTGCGCCCTCTCACCAGCCGGTCGTCTAGGCTTTTGCCTACGCTTTCGTTCATCTTTGTTTCGACAGGTGAGCGATAAAAATGGGAGAATAGGAGGGGAAATAGGGGCAACATCCCTTTCACTTCCCCGCTAGTGCTGATGGAGTCACCCGGTCTAGGACGATGCGTCGCGCCAAAGAGGATTGCGAAGGGAGCGAATTGGGCAGGTGGAATATCAAAAATACCCTATCGCCGATAAGCAGCTTTACGAGCTAGTGGAACAGAAGTGGCACGATGAAGGGGGAGTTGTGGAGAATTAAACGACGACAACATCAGTAAAAATAAGATGTCTAGCAGCTGCGCTTTTTTTATTGTGCCATGTTCATAGTTCTGATTTTATGACTTCGAGTATTGCTCCAAAAGTTGACACTGGAACCCTTGCCATAACGCGGCTGCTCGTGGTGTAACCAGAAGAAGTTTGTTTTGTCAAAGTTTGGCGTTAGATCTCCACAATGATGTCGCGCAGACGGCTGAACATTATTATGTGCATACTCTTGGGAGTTCGGAGGCTTTTAGCGCTGTTGATCGGATCATGGAAGTTTCCCGCCACCATCAAAAGATAACACCAGAATCAGATTCCTGAGGAATTAACGAATATCCAAGAATTTCATGGAGAACAGGCCGCAGCTTTATTCTAAAACCTCATTCGTGTCAATAACAATGGCTAAATTTAAAGAGGTGCAGAATTAACTTTAGTTATCTAAAAGTATTTCTGACTTGGATTTTTCTTTATTTCCAGGGATATTTTTCATGACAGCTACCAGTGTAAGGTTGATTGTTTTCTCCGGGTTGCTTAAAACGCAAGTGTGGAAAGTTAGTGGAGTACAAAACCAAATTTCTGTGAAGCATACTGTATTAAACTCGTATCTGGCGGGTTGATGTGGGATTTTGTGTAATGTCAGATATAGATCAAAATTGGGTGACGCAGTGTCAATTTGGAACATAGTACCAAGTTTGTGAAACATCTCACCCAATCCTCAGAAATGACCATGTGCGGAGTGCTTCCCGCATACATCTGCCATTTTTCATGGGAACCACTAAATTAAACCAAAACCGCTCCGCATAACTATCCGACCTCGAAATTGTGATCGTCGTATCCTCAATTTAGTGTGCAAAAGATCGCAAGGGTTAAAAGGATTTGTTTCCAAATTCAAAGCGTCATCGATCCATGGACCATGGATGATGTTGTGCAGATTTGGGTTGCTGTGCATTGCGCTAGCGGGTCGGGGAATTTTAAGCTTAAATAAACCCCTGCAGGCACGTTTTTGAGCCCCAAAACTTTAATGATGTTCCTCTAAGAGTGCTTCCCCGCATTTCAGGAGACGTCATTGAAAGCAATGACACAATTCGCGTTTGAACTTAAAGAGTCTTGACAATTCGCATGGTTCAAAATTAGAATATGTATCGCAATTTGGCAAGTGAAGTAGAACAAGTAGAAGCAGAGGAATTGCTGTACTCGTCCTCGCACTGCTGTCGTTATTACGAGCGATTGTCCGAGATCTGAATATGATGATCTATATTTTGCTATGTACGGCTGAATGAGATAGTTATTACACAAAATATTATGGGCAAAAACAGATCGCTTAAATCTGTTTCTATTTTTTGCCCTTTTTTCTTGGCACCTTTCCTCTATACAAAGCAAACAAAACCAACAGTGAATGCTGAAATAACGTAACTGAAAGACGCTGTTAAAATGCAGGAGAAAAATTTCTTTGGTAGGTGGGTCATGTTGTGCAACAAAAAGGTAAAAAGTAAACGAAAAAGAAAGACTGAATGAGAACCATGCAACGGAAAATGAGGGGTATCAAACTGGCATCATGTCGTTAAAATAGGAGATCAAAGGGCCGTTAAAGGTAGAAAGGAGTACGATTTATATGCAGAGTTGATATGGAGTGGGTATTTAGGGGAGCGTGCAAGTGACGAAGTCTTCATAAACCGGACCGCATACCATTCGGAGTCGTGGGTCCCGGAGTACCAGGGCGTAATCCGGACCGAGAGCAAAGGGTAGCGCACCAAAGTTGATTCATGAGATGCGCGTCTTGTTGCGGGAGCCAAGATTAATCAGGTCTCTCCGCATATTCCCCCGAAAATGAAATCACTGGTAATGGAGCATAAGAGATACCCGTGTCGATTTCCAATCTCTTTCTAACAATCGCTTCTTCAAGCATCCACCTCGCTCTTAGGTGTTGTTCTCGGTTGAGAAACCACGCATTGGCAGCTGCGGTCTCGTTGCCACAGCGGCTGACAAGGTTCTGGAACGCACTCTCATTTACTTGGGCCACTTTGCTGGCTTTCTTCTCCCGCTTAGACATGGTTTCTAGGTGTTTCCGTTCCTGGGTATCCCGAAGCACTTTGATCTTTGATATATGGAGAGTATCCATCCTGTCCCGTTCGCGGTACTTTTCGAGTAGATGGTCCCTATCTTTCTGAGTGACTTGGCGGTGGCGTTGTTGGATATAAGAGTGGTTTTCAATATCGGTATTCGGAAGCCTGGATTGGGAATTTCGTGGAGCGTTACTCAAGTAACCTTCCATATGGCGGATACGCATTTCTAGCGTTTGCCTTTCTCGCCGTAGCTCCTCAACTAGGTCGAGCTCAGCGCTAAGTTGGACCTCCTCAAGTCGATTTGCTTCTTGCATATTCTAAAAGAGTAAAGTTAACACGGGATAATAAGCAGGTTCAAAAACCAAAGGACACTAACCTGGTCATCTATCTCATGTTCGACTTTCTCATGTTCCCTTCTCTTCGAAGATTTCGACTCTTCGTGCCTGAGATAAAGAGTCTCGAGCGTGTCCTCTTTGAAAGCCAGGTATCGGTCTCGTTGGGCTTCCTGGACACTACGCAATTCTTGTAATTGAGGGCAATTCAAAGTCTGCATCGTAGCAAGCTTATCGACATTATTGTTATGATTGAACGAGGGGTTATTATTCGACTGCGGGGTCTGGTTTCCCAATTTGGATTGTGAATCCGGGAATTGCAGGTTGTCAAGGCCTGATGTGATGGATCTGGTTTCGGACGACACAGGAGAAGTAGGTGATGAGACGGCTGTGGTGGAACGCCTTCTAAAATTCGGGAATTTTCCAAATGATAGTCTGAAACTACTAAACCTCACCCTTCGCTCACGACTACCCTGTTTCACGGACGATAAACTTGACCGGTGACACTGTCCTGGCCCTGTGACTGGCGAAATGCATGGCTGCTCTACAACAGAGCCGTGCGACGTTGGGCGCGTGGAAATGGAGGTAGTAGAATACATACTGCTGGCGATTTCATTGCTTGAGGATATAGTTGGCGGAGACGACAAATTATTGTTATTGTTATTTGCATAACGAGAGCTGGTTGAAGTAAGAGGAGAAGATTCCAAGTTAAAGTGAGAAGGCTGATTGGGAAAATGGTCCGCCAATCGGGACATATCGAACTGTGGATGTATAGCATTAGAGTTCTTTAAACCAATCCCTTGGGCTATACTAATAAGCTCTTTTTCCACGTCTTCTTCCGTTTGGCCAGGCGGGATTTGTAGAACAACCTCATGGTATTGGCGTTGGTCGACTGGGGGGTAGCAGCTAGGTTCGATGCCGTTTTCCACGAGGGATCGCGGTGAGTTTTCTGGCGTCATCGCCGTCGCTATGTCCATGGTTTAAAATCGATAGAGGGAAACCAACAAACAGGGTACCCGCGACGGCGCTTCGAGCCGACTTTCGTGATGGACATCAGACAGGGGCAAGGGTGACGAAATAATTAACTAGTAGGGATAGATCGCTGGCGACAAGTTGCGAGCCACTAGCTCTCAAACTCAAGGTGTTTCGAATGCACCTGAGATGGAATATGAACAAAAGGTATAGATGCAGTTTGGCCGGAGAAAGAGTTTGCAAAGACTGGATATGAGCCGCAAGCTGCAACACAAACAGATTTGCACTCAATTCAACCCGAAAAACATTCAGGGCGGGATGCACGGGACGCACGTGATTGTCAGCAAAAGGGGGATATCCGGGCTGCGGCCCGAGCTAGTGGGCCGAGGATAAACTAACTAGTCCTCTTTTAGTAGGTGACACATGGAGGTGATTAACCGATTATAGCTAGACTGACCGAGGGTCCGGGCAGTCTTGACCCCCGACTTGGCGTCCATGGAAAGGTTTTGCTGGGCCGCTTGAGTCGCAGGATAAAATCAATCTGAAAGAGACAGAGGGGCAATTGGCAGTGTACACCTCTACGGAGTGGGTAGTTATGGCATAAACACGAATGTTTGGTAAAGCTGTTTGTCTGGCGTTTGCCTATTCCAGCATGTTAACTTAAGCTCTAGCAGGCTTTTGCAGATTCATCTGTTCTCGTCTGAGATGCCAATTAGCGGACCCTGCACCATCAATGGGAATGATTACTAGATTACTTCCGTAGGGCCATTTTGGTACTATTTATGAGCATGAGCGAGAATGTTTTAGCGTCCACTGGGCTGTTAGGGAACCCCCTGCATGCATGTTGGGATTCAATTTAGCCGAACCTCACACTGGGTACAGAAATGATTTCTATAAAAAAAATACGCATCAAATACGACTCCATTTGTGCTCCTACACCCGAGGTTTATCCTGACTGATATTTTAAATGTAGTGTTCAAGATACCCCCCCAACATGTTGAAGCCATCTCGCTTTTTCATTTGTTACTGGCAAGCGCATCTTTTCCATTTTGATGAATCTGCTTAGACCCATAAAGAAATATAGATTGACACTCGGTCAGGGCACACTTAGTCACCACTATAGCCATCGAGATCATTATGTCAAAAATGAATCGTGTATGCCGACAGTCGTAACTATTTTCAATCTACCTGATCAAAGATATGCACTTGCCATGGATTCATTAGGTGAATTTCAAATTCAACTTATCCGTCATGCAGTTAAGAGTTTATCTGGAGTATTCCACAAGTCGCTCCTTTAACTGTGAATTCACACCCGCGTCGCCCATCGATATTTTCACAGGCTTCATCGACGGATTTCCCAGGCTTTTCTGCGGTCAGCCAATGATAACTCGCTTAATAATAAATGACTCAGCGATTTCATTGAGCCGGTTCCACGGGACCTTAACCTTAATTTGACGTCAGGTCAAATGACCAACATCGCTTCTTTGTGAGCTCCCTTAGCGCATCATGACTTTGCCTATTGCGAATAGCGGTTTAACATCCTTCCCCAAACCCTCTGATGTATGATGCGGTTTATTTTTTCCTATCTCTACTGCTCAGCTAAAATATACTGTCAACTTGTCTTGTATTTTGACTGATAGTTTACCATTTCCATTCTTGCCACTAACCAGTTTCCTAAGCGCATTTCTATCTCTAAGCCGTCTCAATCATGGGGCCTCAGCCGGCAGAAATAGATCCACATTTCACTGTGTTCATAAGGCTACCTTTTCCTAGAGGTGACTTCGTAGATCCTCCTGCAGTATGTTCACTTGAAAATACCTTGTTCGCAATTTGTTCTGACGGTTGCTTCTAGGTGGAATGGAGTGTTGCCAAAGACCATGCCCTGTGGGATATCCTGTCACGGCCTTCGAAAGGCAATGATATTGACTGTCTGTAACATTCTCTGGCCGTCATTCTATATTCTTTTTTGTCTCCCGCTCTAGCTGACTCTATGATTATCGACAGGGAAAGGATTGTACGCTATTTCTGTGTTCTCGTACCTATTTGGTAACGAATCTGACAACATCTAGGGCAGAACATTTTGATGTGACTCTACCGTTCCTTCTTCAACAAGCAGCATGGCTATATGATCGGCAGCTATCACAGGTTAGAGCTCAGATACGAAAGGTTGGAAACCCTCATTCTGCTGCAAACTCGCCCGTGCCACAATCGATGTCCGGGAGCGCCGCCATAGGTGGACAGCCAATGAAGAGAGTAGGGAGTAGTGGTACGTTATATTAACTATCAAGACGCTCTTGTTTGCATGTGTACTAACGTATGCACAGCTTCAAAAGACCTCCCAAAATTATCGATGCGCCAAAAGGAGGGACAAGTGGTTAAACAAGATCCCAGTGCACCTCCTACGCCGATCAAGTCCAAAGGTAGGCGCCTACAAAAACCCATCTTTACAATACGTTGATATTGACTATTGCTTTACAGCTCTGTACCCAAATATTTCATCTATGAACCCTCCAATTCAGGCAACTGGCATGGGACTCCAATCACCCCGACAGGCAGCACCACCTTATACAGATTCCGCCTTTCGTAATCAACCATCTTCAAAAAAGGAACTACACACAGTTTCTTCGCCGCTTACATCACCCCCTTTGGATCAGGACATCTCGCCAGCTAGCTCATCTTCCTCAGCATCCTCTGACTCCGAAGAAGAAGAGACAACGAGAAGAGGTCCACCATTCAAAAGATTTGGTAGATTTTCTGTCCATAGGGGAAGCAATAGCATTGACGAGGATGAAGAGGACTCGCCGGCATTCTTACCTCTAAGTGCGCACAATAGGTCATCTACACAACAAATGGGGCATGGTACTAGTGCAACTCTTCGACAGGAGCCAGAAGCAGCCAGCCATCCACATGCTGCTTCGACTGAAGCCACCGCCCCTTTGACCAGGATATCTGCACCAGAGTCTTCAGCTAGTTCAGGAAGCTCAGGACCCGCAAGTGGCACAGCAGCACACGAAAGAACCCAGCCCTCTCGCCACCCTACCGCCCTCAGCCCGAGGAGAGCTGCAGAATTAGCTCGACTGGGTCCACGTCGACGTGCAGCTGGCCGAGAGGGAAGTGATGGGACCCCTAGTATGGGTAGTAGCTTTAGCGATTTGGATGGTACGCTTCTTCCCCAAACCCATGAATATTACCCCATTGTAAACCTTCTGGTTTAGCCACTAACTTACCATGCGCAGACGCGAGTTTAACGCAATCTGCACTCGAAGAAGCACTCCTAAGCACAATGCAACGCGGCGGGGTTGCCAGCAGGATGAGTACTATCAGCCAGGCCCTCAAAAGCCGATATTTGTAATACGCCTAGAATCGGACCGCTATATTACTACATACATATCTTGCCAGTAAACTAGCTTCTATTCCCGTTAGATTTTAGATAGGGTTCTAACTCAATAAAGAAAATATTTATCTCTGAAATTGATTTTGGAAAGTATCACGTGATACAACGAGCGAGGCCTGCGATGACATCATCCGCCTGGGGAATTCCCGAGGCAAACTTTGTTTCAGCTCCAGCACGCAAACCAAGCGAAGTTGAAACGGACAACCGAGACACTGAGGGGTTCAATCACAGCTTTCACGCCATATAACAGAACAAGGAGACTGTGATCCAACTCGTACCAGCCACATTGGAGTTGAACCCGTTCAATTGAGGGTGATATACCAGGCCTGATTCTCCTTTCGCTGCCCTGCGCCCCTCCTTTAGAGCAACTCCCACGCCGGCAGTTTGAAATCGGTTCGGCTACATGTGGTGAATATTTAGCCGTGTAACAACTGCCCGAGAGAAAGAGGATTCTCAATCTTGCCCTCCAGGACAAAGAAAGCACTTGCCCGCGAATTGGAGAGCACTATATACATGTGGCCTTTGTCCCTCGACTAACTGGAAGCTGTGGACGGATTTCTTGGCACCGCCATATCCGTCTGACTGATAAAGAGCTACTTCAAAAAGAGGCCTTTTGAGGACATAGAAATTTACTTCATTGTTCGATTTCCGAGCAACTACATCGTGAAATTGACTCATTTGTCGCCTCTCCTGCCATCTCACCAACACGAACGAAAAAAATGCCACTCCCAAGTGCCAAGTTAGAAAATGTCCCGCCGACGCTCACGCCCGAGCCTGACTATTTCAAAACCAATCCTCCACCTCGAGACCTCCAAGCGCATGCTGCGCAGGCCCAAGAGTTTGTAAACCTCCATCTAGCGGCAAACAGACGGGTGGTCCTCGTCACATCCGGCGGGACCACCGTGCCCCTCGAAACCCAAACGGTACGTTTCATCGACAATTTCTCCGCAGGCACACGAGGTGCCACATCAGCCGAATACTTCCTCCAAGAAGGCTACGCAGTGATATTCTTGCACCGCCAATTCAGCCTCCTCCCGTACTCGCGCCACTACAGCCACTCGACAAACTGCTTCCTAGACTTCATGGACGAGGCCGCCGCGCCCCCCTCATCGTCTCCCGGCCATGATAAAAATAACCCAGACCACGGTGCCATCGTCGTCCGCCCAGAGTACCAGGACGAAATGCGCAAAGTGCTTCGCCAGTACCGCTACGCGAAGCAGAACCAACTCCTCCTGCTAATCCCCTTCGTGACAGTGACGGAGTATCTGTACGAGTTACGCTCCCTTGCCACAATTATGCGACCCTTGGGCTCCAATGCGCTCTTCTACCTCGCCGCGGCGGTTTCGGACTTCTTCATCCCACGCGACCGCATGGTAGAGCACAAGATCCAATCTTCAAACGAAGTCACTACGCCCTCTTCCCAACCCGCACAAGGCCACAGCGTCATCCCCGCCGACCGGATCTACACAGGCTTCAATGACCCACAGCCACCCACCCGCGGCAAGAAACTGATCGTCGACCTGGACCCGGTCCCCAAATTCCTCCACAGCCTCGTTAACGGCTGGGCACCCCAGGGCAGCATGGTTGTCAGCTTCAAACTGGAAACGGACCCGTCGCTGCTGATTTCCAAGTCCGAGCAGGCGCTGAATCGCTACTCGCATCATCTCGTCATTGGCAATTTGCTCGCGACGCGCAAGTGGGAGGTTGTGTTTGTTGCTCGGGGCGCGGATGGGAAGATTTCAGAGCACTGGTTGCGGATCCCGAAGACGGCGGCGGCGGCGGCGCCACAGAGTGGTTCAAAGAGGTTGAGTTGGAATGTAGTCCAACCACATCAACAAAATCTTGTAACGGAAGGGAAGAAGGAGGATGGCGCGCAGGTGACGACGGCAGATGTCAATGCGGGCGAGATGATGGAGATTGAGAGTTTAATTGTTCCGGAGCTGAAAAAGAAGCATACGGCGATGATCGAGGCAGTGCGTGCTGGGAAGAAGTAGGTGTGTTTGTCTTTCGCTGATGTTGATGTGTATGCAGGGAGGTTATGTGTGGTTTGGATTGTCGGTTTCATTTTTTGGAATCGTGGTGTGAAACCGCTGTTTGATACGCACATCCCGTGATATATAGAGACAGTAGACACCTGTTCTATTTCAATTTTCTAGTGCTAGATATATTAGCTGTACACTTGCATATCGGATTACATTCATAAAAGCATGATCTATACAAAGTTCCCGGTCAAACTAACTATATTTTAATAATTCCCGCAGGACCAAGGAACTAAAACAACACAAAATGTTATAAGTCTCATATGATAACATAGTGAAAAGCATTATTGATTCTTCAAGTTAGCTATTTTATATGTTTTGTTCAGGCTGTATACACTCTTAGTGGCTGTCCACTTTCCAGTTTCCCACTTGGAAGTCCCCCAATTTTAATACAACATGCTGTAGCTGCGAATTTGAATATACGCAAACGAATCGAATACCAATTAACTCGATTGGGAATTCCCCCCTGTAAGAATAGACACCATCGCGAACGCGCCGAAAGACACAAGAATATCAAACATTAATCCTTGCTCATCCAGGAGATAATTTATGAGGGAGAAGTTCAATTTCCAAACAAGACAAGAAACACATTCGATGGACCTCCCCAACTCCGGAATCATGGCCAACCATCCAGAACAAAATAATAATAATAATAATAATGGGGCCGAGAGCAATATCAACTAAAGTCCTTCCATCTTTTCAATTCTACCAACCACGCAGGACGCCTTAATCAAGCGGGGGCGCGTCCGGATCCTCCATACACTGGTCAACTCTCATAATCCTCTTCCCAGTTTTCCTCGCAATGTTGATCACATCTCTCGTGTACTTCACCGTATCCTCGCTCATGAAATGCATGACCACCAGGTCACCACCCTTATTTACGTCACGCTGGAAAGCCTCAACTTGCTTTTCCGGAGTGGGCGAACCAACCCACAGCCAATCTTCGATGTCAACACTCCAGTTGATAATTTGAGGGTCTTTGATGAACGTGGCGAGTCGCTGGCGGGTTCGTGCTCCAAGGATGCCATACGGTGGGCGAAAGTATCGAGCTTAGAAACATTAGCTCAATCTGTCAAAGTGGAGTGGCAGACAGCTAAATAAACGATGAGTAAAACTTACAGTCAAATCCCAACTTCTCTCTCATTATCTGGAGATTTTTAACAATCTCATCATCGATCTCCGCATCAGTTTTGAGTTCCTCCATCCTAGCCATTTGTGAGCAATGAATCGCCAATGACAACTGACTCTCATCACCAAAAGAAATATAACATACGGAGGATGCGACCATGTATGGAGCGCAACTTGATGACCTCTGGCCGCCATGTCCTTGTATAGATCGGTCCACCCAGAGTTTAGTACCGCCAATCCATTCCCCACAGTGAAGAACGTCGCATTGATTCCCTCCGAAGTCAAAATGTCCAGCATCTTCCGCCCCAAAGCCGGAGAGCCATCGTCGATACCAAATGCGAAGGAATTAGGGCGTTTGCATCGCAGCCAAAGAGTCCCAGTCGGTAGCTTTTCAGGGGCAGGGAATTTTTTGGGCCGCGTCGCGGTGATTTCCACTTTCGAGACCTTCAATTTCTCCGGAAGATAGAACCCTTTAAACGATATGGACAAAGCACGGGTATAGTCAATATTGAAATGAGAGATGGGAATATAGATATCACTACCCTGCATATATCTCTTGGCTTCTATATCATCCCATGTTTCCGGATAAGGGTTCTTGAGGGCGTCACATTGGGGGTTGGTTTGGGTTATGGAGATGGTGAAATGGCTTGCCCCCTCGCAGACTATATGCAGATACATGTCTTTGAACGGAGTAAGGTCGAAACAGGTGCTGGTGAGCTGGGTATGGAAGTTCTGGTCGGCATTGGTGGGAGAAAGTTTAATATAGCCGTCGGCCCACACCATCGGCATATCTTCACCACTACCATGCCAGACATCTAGGTCGTTTCGTCCTCCATGTGTAAACGTGTCAATAATAAGGACGGGATCTTGTCCTGCTGGAGCGCGGGGAACATTGGAGGCGACCGCGGTACAGAGGAGGAGCGCAAGATATATGCTGCTCCTGGCGAGAGTAACGAGATTGAAGAAGGGCATCCTCAATAACGATATTTCTTCCCTGTCCTGGTTTTCTTTGTATAGTATTATAGGGGTAGTCTGATATAGTTACAGCGTAGAGTGGTGGACAGCGACAATAGTCTCGAAGAAATCGCGCAATGAACCCTCGAATAAGTCAAGGGGTATTATCAGCAGTACCTTAAGAGCTGCTGCTCGACTCGTAAAAAGCTGCGGTTCAGTAAGATGAAAGAGATAGTAGTAAAGGCATAAATGAAAAGCTGAAGGCATAATATCCAGGCAAACAGTGGGAATATCTGCGCGTGTCCAAGACTCAGAGAGAGGAAGGAATAAATAGAAGGCGGTTTTTGACACGCCCAGCAGGCGCCTCTTTCCCGCTCTTTCCCGCGCTGTGGGTAACAGCAGGCTTCGTCATTGCCCTTGATAGTATAAAAAGGAACTTGATATCCGTCTAGATGGCGGAGTGGAAGGAGCATCTGCTCTGCCATGTTGCGCTGTTTTGGCCTGTGTGTATACTGCGTATTATTCGCAGGTGGGACGGACAGGCTTCTTGGCCACTGTGAGGAAGAACAGGAAGAGGTCCTTCTTGAGAACGGAGCATAAGATTGCCAGCCATTTAGGCTGGAAGCAGCGCATGAGCTGTGTCATGGTGGTGTGTTCTCAGCGAGTAGTTGGATGTGGTCAGCATGATGTGCAAAGTTTTGGCCTTCAAACTAAAAATAACTTAGCTGACGGGAAAAGCACCCCACCACGCATCATGTCAACGAAATGCTACCCCTAAAATCAGGCAAGATAAATTCGGAGTAAATAATAGGTAATCATTTCAACTTCAATTGGCCGTGTGCGTATCTAGTTTAATCTACTCGAGTAACTAGGGTGCCTCTCTCAGTAAGGCTTTCATAGTATGGCGAACCAGTGTAGGATACAACAACATGAAAAGAGTCCATTCCCGTTCCAGTCAGCAAGAAAGAACAAAAACAAAAACCCTCATTCAATCGGCCCGTGAGTTGTGTTGGAATCCATACAGGTCAGAAGAGAAAGCGGAGAGAAATCACAAGGTAAACTCTCTGAACCGCAACGCCCCTACCCCTTTCCAAAAGGGCCCCTTTACCAACCCACAATGATGGTAGGGGTCAAGGCATAGAGGGAAAAAGGATGGGGGGGAGATAGAGAGGCGTGTGGTGGTTTCTTAATTTCACGTTGTGCTGAACTCGCTGAGGGGATCTTGGACCTTCATAAGATGAGGGAGATGGGAAATGCATGAAACAAAAGAATTGTGGTATTAGAACAATGAGTCGGAACCTGGGCATTTTTATTATTATTTTCTTTTATTATTGTTTTTTTTTCGGTGTTTATTCCCTCCTTCTGGGCCCCTTTGACAGTGCATCGAAATAAAATATGTACGCTGATTCGTTGGCGTTTGAATAGAGCGATCGCAGGTGCAAAGAGCGGTATGAAAGATGGGCATTCAAGCCAACAGGTAGCTGTTTGGAGATGAGCTTCCATGTGAAGGAAAGACACCAACTTCGTGGGGATAGCTTGCGCCTTTTTACCCGTGCTCAATGCGAATACTAGTCACTCAAGAACAAAGCCACATCTACCAAGTGGCATCATTTCCGGGGTTCCAGGCCGGGGCGGCTTCCGGCTCTGCAATAGAATCGGTCGGCGCAGCACCCCATCCATTATCCCCGGCAGCACCCCATCCACTATCCCCAGCAGCACCCCCAGAACCCTCTCCTCCGTCATTATTGCCGTCTTCGTCATCTGTATCGTCGTTAAACAGAACGTCGTCTCCCTCTGGTTTCTCGGATTCGAGGAAGTCAGGCACGGGCTGCTTGCACTCCAATAGGATTTTAACCAGGTCTGCGGCAATGTCGCTGTTTCGTTCGTGGCTGTAGAAAGACGAAGCCAGTCCTTCGTTTCCGATACGGGCAGTGCGTCCTGAGAACATTCAAATTGTCGGTTAGTAAAAAGAAAGAAGGTAGAGAACATTCTTTGCTTTTTTTTAAGTTGATGGTTTCTTCATACCAATCCGATGGATATACTCCTCGATTCCTCCGTGGGCGGCGCTAGGCATGTCGAAATTGATAACATGCATGACGTTTTTGATATCAAGACCGCGAGCAGAAACCCCAGTTGCAACCATGATGGGAGACTTCGCTGTTTTGAATGCACGCCTACATAAAATCTTCAATTAATATTTCTAAATCCTCCAAAATTTTCATGAATTATAAACAACTTACAAAGCATCTTCACGCTCACGCTGCGTACGGTCCGAATGAATAGATGTACTGGGAAGGCCCATATTGTACAGGTAATCATCGAGTAGGTCGGCTTGTGCTTTTGAATTGACGAAAACAAGGGTACGCGAGGGGGGCATTGAAAGAAGAAGGTCGTAGATGGCCTCCTTCTTCTTACTGTCATCCGTGTAGTAGATCTTCTGGCTCACGTTTAGGTGGGCACTGCCAGCACGCCCGATGCGGATGCGAACATGGTCTGCTGCAAGGTATTTGCGGGCGAGTTCACGGCACCCTTTGTTGAAAGTTGCAGAGAACATCATGTAGCGATGGTCCGCGTCTTCATTGGTATCTGTGCGTATTGTCAGCAAGTTTATACATGTCAATTTACCCGATGCATGATTTGTATATGTACTGTACCTCCGCCAGACATCAACTTGTTTAAGTCGGTTTCCCAGTCGGGATGAAGCATTTCATCCGCTTCGTCGATAATAGTGTATTTGACACGGTGAAGGGAAAGTATGTGCGGCTTCCCCATGAAGTCAAGAAGACGCCCCGGTGTCCCGATGAGGACGTCACAACCCTTTTGGAGCTCGAGGCGCTGTTCGTAGCTTGGCCCGCCACCATACACAACACAGGGCCGCAACATAGAACGGTAGCATAGACGGCGAGCCTCGTCAAAGATTTGAGTCGAAAGTTCACGGGTTGGGGCAACGATAAGGACCAGAGGCTCTGCGCGAACACAATCCAGAGATTCGTTAAACCCATTGCCCAGGTCAGGACGACGAGCGGCGAGCTTCTTCGCTTTCCCCATTAATTTGGACAACACGGGGATCAGAAAGGCGGCAGTTTTCCCGGAACCTTTGACTGTGTCAGTGGAATGTGCTTTCGGGTCCAACAAGGAAATTGGTCACTTACCGGTTTGAGCAACAGCAATAAGATCATTACCAGTCAAAACGGCTGGGATGGCATACGCTTGAATTGGAGTGGGAACATTATAGCCACACAGCTTGATGTTCTCACGCATAACGGGGTGCAACCCAGCATCATCAAACTACACTCTCTTTCTCAGTATACCAAATAGCAAGGACGACAGAAAGAAACTTACGCTCTTGACAGGATCAGGCTGTTGCGTTGTCTCAGCCGTCACCTTGATTTCACGGAGGCTAGGTTCGCAGTTAGTATGTCGCGAATGTAATGTATCCCTATACCATAGCTTTCAGATCCCCTCCCAAATTTTTGAGACTACCTACCGATCGAACTTGTTCCCTGCGCGGTTCAGGTATTCATTACGGAACAACATTTTCTCGAGCTCCTCATTGCGAGGGCCCACGTCACCATACTCCTCCTTCCACTCGTACTTCGCGGCGCTGGAAGCCCATTCAGGGAGGTCGGTTAAACCAGCGTCCTCACCAGGTTTAGGAGCAGCATTATAGGTCTCATAGTCGTAGCTCTGAGGCTCTACCCAGCCCCTTTGGCGTGCCAGGGCGGCGGCATCCTCTTTCAAGTTTGCAGAATCTGCAACCTGGTCGATGGCCTCTGCCATCTTCTGCACTCCAAACCTTTCGTTTTCTTTCCCGGCAACAGACATTTTTCGAAATATGCCTGGTCTCAGAGTATGGAGAGTAGTCAAACTGTAGGCTCTAGAGGAAGAGTCAGTTTAGGAATACACTTTCTAACAGTGGTATCTTCAACAGTAGGTAAAATGGGGGGTGAAAGGGGGATGAAACGACGCCCACAACAATACAACCAACCAACCACGACAATCCAGAATAAGCAAAAAGCAGTGGAAATCGCCACGGGACACTGAGCTGCGCCAAATTCAACTCAGTAGAACTTGTGAGAATGGTAAATCCGGTAAATAAACCTCGCACTCAGCGATCTTTGCTCCAAGGCGCGTTGCGACTTAGAATCAAAACAAATCCCGCCGCGCACAGAAATTAAAGCAAGATCCCAAAACCAACGAGAAGATCGAGAACAGCCTTAGAAGACGCAATTAATGCAGACCAAGCGTATCCTTGGTCCATGAAAAGAGCTGAAAGGAGTGCGGGATAATAGAACATGAGGTGGTCATACAGCAACTTAAAAGCCAGTAAAACAGGAACACACACTTACTAGACGTTAAGACGACAACGTCGAGCTGAGCTGTGGAGATTAATCTACTGATGATGGCCTGAAGGGCAACAACAGTTGAATACGACACAGACGTGCCCAAGGGAGAAATCTGAAAGTGGGATGAGAAGGATCTTCTAGTTTGAAATATGCAGGGAGGAACTGGATATAAAGGGGTGAAGGTGAAGGGAGGACCAGATGAGGTCTGGTTGAAGGGGCAACAGAATGAAGAGAGAAAGCCGCAACACGCAACACGCTGTTTTGTTATGAATGTGTGTGTGTTTATTTTTCTTTTAGTTCTTCTGTTGCTGTTGTTGTTACAAAAGAAGTGAAGTGAAATGAAAGGCTTTAAATTTTGTTGATATGTATCAGAGAGAGTGTCATGGAGGTATGGTTGCCATACCACTCCCCTCATGCCAGAAGCTTCTTTAATACATCTATACAAAGGCATGACAAAAAAGAATAAGGTCACTTAGTAAAGCTGAAAAATGCACTTTTAAAAAGATGAGATATGTCTCTCCTGTGTTGGTCCCAAGGGCTCCGTATTGTATGTATGTATTGCATATCTGTACAGGCAGTCTGATGCTATTTATACACTGCTTGTACTGTAGCAAGAGGCTGCATTGAATTTCCTCAGGTAACAACAGAAAAACGGGGCAAAGGAAAATATCCTTCAAATACAGCATGCTCCCGTCATATTCACAAATGCAGAATCCCCTAGAAAGAAAGGATAGTAAACGTTCGACGGGTAGAATGCTCAAAGAAGAAAAATGAGAACTTTCTGGGGAGCGCAGCTGGCTTCCCAAACATGGTTCATGGTATGGACGCATATATTCAATCACTCGCTAAGGCAGGATATCCCAGTGGCCTGTTCAAAGTTGTAGCATATTTTTAAAGCTCAGATATCTAGGCCGCTTGATGATGGCATGGAAGATGTAGATTTATAGAGATGCTTGGGTGATTCCTAGGGAGGAAGTGCTGGAAATGCGGATCATCTATTTTCCGATCCGACCCCCCTGAACTAATATCAACGGCATCTCAACATTCAACGAGCTATAAAATACCTTCATGAACTCTGGATGACTTACCACTGCCATTGAGGGAGGGAGTATTAAGAAACACGATGACTTTTGTCCTTTTGTCATAGATATTTAGACATCTCCAGTAAACCAAAAGAGACTGCTGGAGTTTTCCTACCCGCATAATATTCGCTAAGAAAAAGATACAGAAGAAACCAAAACGTTCAACCAAAAACCCAAACCCCGGAAGATTGAAGATGAAGGAAAAAAGGGTGGAAGGGGAGTGAAAAAGAGAAGCAAAGAAAATAATAGAAGAAGGAACCACCATCTTCCATTTCCCCGCCAACTTCATTCCCTAACTAACGCTACGTTTCAACTATCACAAACTGTCCAACGCTCGGCACGCCATCCGCCACAACATAAACCACATACGGCCCAGGCGGCGCAATATTGTTATCCGGCGGCATAGTAGCCAAAATTCTTTGCCTAAGACGCTTAGGATTGTAGCCCTCATGATTCAGGTATAGCATCCGATGGCCCATATGAAGCGAGTGGGTAACAAACCCACCATGGTAGAGCACCACGCGCAGGTCTTCAGGTGCTCCATTGACTTTGAAGTTCACCATGAATCGCCTGCTATCCGCAGGGAGGCGCTTGCTAGGTATCTCAACATCGTATGGCCGAAATTTGTCTTTTCCGTCTAAGAGATAGTGAGGTGTATATATCTCTACCCTGAACTCGGTGACGAATGCTAGTTCGTCAATATCGGGAACGGCTACCAGGACTGGTTGTTCCACAGGGTTTGATCCCGCAACCATAACCGTGCCGTCTAACAAAACGAGCGCGACAGAGTGGTACATTCGTGCGATTTCTGATTTGCCCCCGATACTCCACCGGCGGCCCACGGCAGCCTCTGGGTCGTAGATCCATGCGTCAAAGGACGGGTCTTTTGCGATTCCAAATCCCTGGGCACCACGGTTGCAACCATTAAGCCAGAGTATCTTTCCGTCAGGGAGCATCATACCTTCTATCATAACTCTACCTTGGGGCATCAACTCAAGCTCCCACTGAGGATCCTTCGCCAATGGCTTAATTCGTCCACAAGTTGGATCAGTTGGACTGGCTATCCCCACAAATGCTCCTCCACCACATACTATTATGTCGTCATCCCATCCATTTGCGGCGCTCAGAGGCAGAAGGACACTCCCTCCAGTATTTGGATAACTACGGTAATCACCAGGCAAGTCTGGCAGTTTTTTAACCGTCTTCTGACCATAGGCATCGAAAACTTCAGCTGATCGTGCAACAAACACGAAAACGGTGCCGTCCTTCAAAAGATGGAGGAATGGGTACATGTAGTAAGGCTGATTTTCTTCGATAATTGGAAATACGACGCTCTGGCCAAAGGAAACTCCATTCTTATCGAGAAACTCGTATGTCGGATTGTTGTTCGCTATCACAGAAGGATTGAGCCCATTGAGGCTACCAGAAACAACGAACACTGTTCCGTCGCGAAGAGTTTGAGCACTTGCATACCATCTGTTCGATGATAGCCCGTTACCCGGTTCATCCCATGGCTTTCCATCCCAACCTCCACCCTCTAAAGGTCGCATTAGGTATCGAATTCCTCGGAATCCATCACCAATTGTAGGGTCTATTGCCAACGGAGCATTTCCACCAACGGTGATTAGGCGCCCATCTTCTAGAAATGCTCCACCCGAGCAAAAAGCATTTGTCTATTATTATGTTGTTAGCCCTACCAGCGGATTGCAGAGGCAGCACCTAATCTCACCTTATAGCTCAATGGCACGACGTTGTTCGTCAGCGGATCATATTCAGAGGAATACGCATAGTGACCGTTGTCCAGGACTAGTTGGGTATAGTTTTCGACCTTGTCTACGAATACAACCCGACCATTGGCCAGAAGAGCGGCAGCCATCGCGGGAACCCCAGATTGGCCAACAACTTTAAAAGTTCCGTGTACCGTGCCCGGCTGATAGGTACTGGGGCTCAGAAGCTCGAAAAGGTTTTCTGTCTCACATGCCCCTGACTGACAACCAGGACCACAATGAGATGAGGTGCTCCCACAAAACTTAAACCGAGTGTTAGCCTGAATTCCGGTCATAAACTGTTAGCTAAAGTGTGAATGCTTACACCATAAGCGGAGCAACACGATCCTGACGGCCAGTCACCGCAAATGGTATTGCCGTTGTCAGGGCCGCAAAGACCGTCAATGGTTTCCTTAGGCTCTCCCTCTGGTTTTTCATCTTGCTGCCTTTGTCTCAGTTTGGTATCATATACCTTGCTAGTTAATAACTCTGATGCAGGCTTGGGGTCTTGGGGGGCCGCAATGGAGAGAAGGCTATGTGCATTAGCCATGACGTGTTCGCTTGGATGTTCCAAGTTCCTGCAATCTAATAGTCAGTTTATTTGGGCACAAAACTATGTGAGAGGCGGCCTGGGATATATTTATGTTTTTCATGCCTCCTTATGGAGTAGTAGTGGTCATCTTATAACCTTGGACTCGAACACGCTATCTTCCGGCATGTGGCCTCACAGGAAGAGTTCCCTGATTAGGGGCTTAGAGGAAAGAAGACGTACTGAGATTCGCCTGGAGTATATGTGCCCTTCGTGATTCGATTGGCGTCAGCGTCACCATCGTCACTCTGTAGATCGCAAGTATCATCATCTCCGCCCTCCTGTGATACTACCTGATCGAATATGGGTGACGAAGTGGCAGGTTCGGCTTCATCTGTCGCAAAATACAATTGTTGAGTTGTTGACACTTGAGAACCATCCGAGACATGCGGGTCATCGTCCTCACATCTACAATAGAGAAAATTAGCAACTGATTTATTGAGTCAACAGTCCAGAGATCACGAAACATCGAACTCACATTCCGCGACGCGAGCAGTGCTGGCCGCGAAAACATCCCTGAAATGCTGGCAAAATCGGGTCACACTCAAGAGGGGGATGCTCGAAGATGATGTTTGCGTGAACCGAGCAGACAAGATACAGAAGTAATAGAGGCTTCATCTTCGAGGGAGTTGAGTAGATGAGTCGGATAGGCTGATATTGATGGTTTGAAGAATAATAACCAAGGGATTGGAGAGTGATTCGGTAAAGATAGCGAAGCAACCAGAAACCGCGTTCAGACCAAATATCGAGATCGAGATATGCAGTTCCCATGGATAAACTGCGATGTCCTGGGAGGCATCTACGGCAGATAATGCCTTGTTTTTGGGGGGATAAATGTGCCCCTGTGATTTTAAAGTGATAAACAAGACAGATGGCAGCAACAGCGACTGTTGTATAGCAGAATCGGCAGCATGCGCTGTATATGAATAGGTATGATCACGTCTGATATCATTTATTAACAATTGTCTCTCACAGGTTGCAAAATGTTCATTATCAACACCCTCGAACGGTCTTTCTTGTGCAGCCATAGTCGCGTGTCACTGCCATGCATAGATGGATGTCCAGACAGCAGCCACGACGGAGAGGATGTTTTGCAGTTTGAAAAAGAAAGAGCAAGAGCAAAGCAGAGAATAGGAGAATATCAGCCTTTGATATTCCCCGAAACTGCACCACGCAGACAGAAGAAATATATTTGTGGATGGAATAGTTCTATATATGTCGCTTTGGTGCATGCATTGGATAGTTATGTTAGAGAACCAGACCAACATTCTTACTTAGTAGTAGAACATGATCAATATTTTAGAGAATAAAACGGTAATAATCAAAGATATATATTCAAAGCGAATGATAGATTTATAAATCCGTATATCAATTTATATTCATCCTTGCACTGTAGTTACAGAGTAAGGCGCTGTTGGTTTGTTTCCGCTTGGCTTGTGCCCAGCCACCAATCGCGATCTGGACTGGGAAATGTTGCATGCGGGAGAACATCAGCAGCAGTTATTTAGTTGACAGCCAAAACCACCCAAGAATATCCAACATTCTCCTCAATTCGATTTTATATCGCGCGATGCCATCCATCCCTGTCTTGTATGACCGATTGCCCCGGTTCTTCGACGTCATCCTCGGCGCCCGTCCGCCATCGACCCCGTTTCCTCGGCGCCATCCATGAACTCCCGGCCAGAAGGAGATATACGCGGTAAGCGTGGGCACGGCGAACGCACGATTTCTCGCCAACAGAATAAAAAACCTCAACACTCAAAAACCCCCTCCCGGGCTTGTTGAAACTCTTTATTATAATGACCATCAGATGCGACCAAACACTCCCACGCCTGACTTTGCGCCGCCATGCGTCGTGCCAGAACATCTCTCACCGAGGCCACTGCTGCCCGGCTCAGGCATCGCAAGTCGCACT
>LDEV01000022.1:0-40204 GCA_001014755.1 Blastomyces silverae | reverse complement strand
TTAAAACCACGTTCAACTGTACGCCCAATGGTCCGTTCTTCTCCAGACGAGCAGAAGTTGAGTTTCTGGTGTCAAATCGCAACCAGTTCGGAGCTCTCTTGGGAGAAATGTATGTATGATCCAGCACCTCTCCGCGCTCTATAATTGACCAGTTAATACATTGCCTATACTATGGATGTGTTCAGTACAACTAAAAATGCGTAGTAGCACACGAGTCTTGGTGTGCTAATTATTGCGGAGCTAGTCCGCATTAGGCGCCCGCCTACCGGCTCGCAACATTGAATCCTACAGCTGCAAGAATATGGAATATCCCCCCGTAAATCATCAATTTGATTCATAACTATTTAAAAAAAGGAAAGCAACGCGGCCCACAAGCAATCTATCTAATCATCTTTGGTGAATTCAACGGCCATCTCCAACAGGCGCTGGACATGGTTCAATTTCCCCCGAAGGGAGGCGTTCTCGCGGCGCAGGTGTTCAATCTCAACATCTTTGGCATCGAGCAGTTCGATGCTATCCTCCCTGGCCTGGCGTTTGGCGGGGGGGGCCGCAACAGCCGCAGCAGGTTGTTTGCGGGGGGAGGGGTCCTGCTTGACAACTGCTGTGGGCTTCTTCTCCTTCCTCTCCTTTTTCTCCTTCTTCTTCTTCTTCTCATCCGCCACAATCTCCACCTCCGCCTCCGCCTCTGCCTCCACCTCCTTGGCCTTCTCCTTCCCCTTCCCCTTTCCCTTCCCCTTGTCCTTCCCCTTGTCCTTCTCCTTTTCCTTCTCGCTGGGATCTTCGGCTATGTTGCCTAATTATATGTCAGCTGTTGCTAATTTGATTGAATTCATAGCCTAGACTTACTCAAATGATAGTAGCAATGGCTCCCCATGCTGTTATAGTGGCAGCTGGCACAAGCATTTCAACAGTGACCTGTAAGACTAATGCAAGCAGTAAAAGGGCCTTCACCCCGGGCACAGTGATCACAAGCTCTTTTGAGGAAATTTCTCTGTGACTGCAAAAGTGCAGCCTCCTGATTGACAGAATGACTCAAGTTGAGAGTCTTGCCCACCTGCACTTTCACTGCATGTTTGCAGGGCAGTGCAAGGAGAGCAACAGTCTCTGTGAACTGTTTATCTGTTGGGGTCTCAGCCAGAGCTGTTCAGCTCTCAGAAGGTGGCTTCACAGTTGAGGAGGTGGCTGCAGTGAGGGCATGGGAGGCACAGAGGGAGCAGGCGGTGAACTTTTCACAGGCTGCAACAACAGCAGCATGGGCAGAGGGAGGGTGGGTGCTGCTTGTGTGGGGGGGAGAGGGAGGGCAGTCTCTGACTGCAGCTATCTCCTCATCAGCTTTCTGCCAGGTCATTCTACTCAAAGCTACACTAATAGAGCAGTCTGCAATGACTATCACTATACTGCTATTAGATCTGCTATATGGTAAACAGACTCTCTGTCTCAACTTACTGAGAGGGTGTGTTTCCTGTGTTTCCTTCATACTTCTTATAACTGAGGCTGCAGAATCTCTCACTGCTTGAGCTGCTGCTTGATTGATTGCTGCTTGATTGATTGATGTAAACATTAAATCATCTGAATCTGAATCTGAATCTGACTCATTGATGAGAGGGGGCATAATCTTGCAATAGATTATTTGATTATTTGATGATTTGACTTGGTTAAGATTACAATCTACAGCTACAACTACTATATTTTGTGTGAGTGGCTGGCTCACTATGAATTCACTCATTAACACTTGGTGTTTTGCAGATATAGATTCACTGATATTTGATCATGTGATCATTCATAGAGTGGTTATTTCTATTCTATTCATACAAAAAACCAGTGTTCAATCTCTTGCAACCTTCTTATTATTACTGCTCAAATGAGATCCACATCATATAGATCATCAAAGCTTGGGAGCAGTGAGTTACAGAGTGAGAGTCTTGGTGATGAGGAGCTGTGAATTGGCAAGTCAAAGGCACCTGTAAACATTGAAGAAAGAGATGGGAGTGAAGAAGCTGTAGAGGTTGTAGAAGCTGCAATAACCTGCAGATAGTTAGTTAGTAAATGATTGCAAACTTATTGCGAACTTAACATAGATCATAGCAGTGATATTTGAACTTATTGCAAACTTAACATAGATCATAGCAGTGATATGCAAACTTACACATTCTTGCTGACATCTCTCTGCATTCAAACATCTCATTTTCATAGTATCAGACTCATCTTTGCAGAATCTGTGGTAATTGAACATCTTCTCAAAAAGTAACTCTTGATAGGACTTCATCTGTGAAACAGTGACATAGATCAAGTCAGCTGTGAAGTTCTTCTTTGTAATGTTCAGAACAATCTTATTAAGCAACAGATCTTGCAACTTATAAACCATAATGGCATAGGCAAGAGTTACAGGGAATTGCATCTGAGTACAGGTGAGATTCTCAAGAGTGAATTCATGATGAGTGCAGAAGATGGGGACAAGTCTGCAGTTATTGAATTCCACATAAATTGAATCATCATACTTGTCAAATTTCACAAGAAGTGTAAAGAGGGACTTCTCTCACAGAATAGTGATTTGTGAGCTTTATATAATATTGTGAATATAACTCAGAGTGCTATTAACTAACTCATATTCTGTTCAGATGTTAGCAGTAAGCATGATCTGAGTGTTAATGAACAATGACAGCAGTTGATGCAGATTATCTGCCACATCTGAAGCTAATTCTGCATTTTTCACAACACTGTTGTCTGCATAGATGTTAATGATAGATTGTTAAGATTCCATAATAGTATGAAGGTTGTAGATGTGAACTGTCTCTTTTCTGAAATAGAGTCAAATGATGTCTGCAAAAAGAGGTGCTTGATGAGAAATGACTGTCTGAATGCGGTCAGTAAGAAATTTCCAATCATCTATACTCATCTTTTTCTCACAAAGGCTGTCAAGAACTTGATGAAATCTTATTGCCTCTTAATCTGCTTCTTGCTGATGACAGATAACTGTAAGTTGAATGATCTTATCAAACTTGTAGTATATATTGCAGTCACTGATGTCATCAATGTTATTCAACTGCTTGTTGAGAAAAAGTGACTTTTGCAAAACAGGAGGTAGCTGGTAGAAATCACCTGCAAGAATGACACTCAGGCCATCAAAGAAAAGGTTACAGTTCTCAGAGTATATTGCTTTGCAGGTCTGATTAATTCAACTGAGCTGATGAATTTCAATCATAGATTTCTCATCAATGATGAGATATCAGACATCTCATATGCTGGTCTGCAAAGCTTGTAGTGTTTGTGAGTTGAGCAGTTCAAATCTAGCAATGAGCTTGATTGACAGCTGAAATAAGAAATGCAATGTACAGCTGCTGATTGTATAAGCTGTAATGCCAGTTGAGACTGCTTGAATAATTGAAACAGAATAGTCACATTCTGCAGTCATATTCTGTAGAGCTACTGACAGAACTGTAATAACATACATTTTGCCAGTGTCAGCCTTGTCATTCAGATTAATTAGCAGAGGTTCTGCAATCTCATCATTGAGATAGTCATGATAATGATCTGTAATCAGATTAAATAAAAGTCTTTAATCTGACTTTAACTCTTCACATGTGCTGAAGAACTGAAGAGTAGTATTCATGAGATACTTCTCTTTCATTTGATTTCAAAACTTCATGTTAAGATTCACATGAGTTTCAACATGTAGAGACCAATTATACTTGTGATCAAGAGAATAATTTCTGATAATATTCTCACTTTGCTCAGTAATATTACAGGAGTTGCTAGAGAGTAGAGCTGCAAGATTATTTCAAGAATTGAGAAGCTCTGATTCTTCAGATTGTGAATCATCTTTAACTTCAGATTCTGATTCTGAAATATTGTCTTCATAAGCATCAGATGAATGATTGTGAGTATTTCTGCAAAACTCATAGGCGCCTGCAAAGTCAGAGAATGTGAGATCATCAATCACTTTAAGATCTGCAATTTTGTGAAAGAGATGATACAAGTGCAACTTGACACAGGTATAGTTCTCTGAGTGAGTTGCAGATTTGTAAATTGAATAGTATATTAACACACAGGCACTTGTGTGAGTCTGCAAGTGAGATTCAGTTGAATGATGATGATTATAGTACTGTAAATACTGCAAAAATGTGATATTCTTCATGGATTCAGAGTGATCTTTGTACTTGTGAAGAAGAGATATCTCATGATCAAGAGTGTCATCATCAATAGTATAGATCTGTGTATGTTAATTCTCTGAACAGCAGTCAACACTTACAGACATGTGAGAACTACTTTGAAGGGGGATGTCAAGCAGCAGATGGCAGATCTCTTGTGTGAACCAGTCATGTTCTGCAATAAGCTGATTCATCAATTTGATGACAGTAGACAGTAGAGGATTCTGCTGATGAGCAGTTCACAACACTCTTTTAACAATATCTGTGTAAGACTCTGTTTCTCTTTCACTTTTTAAGATGTATTTTGCTAAATAATCTAGCACAGCTCAAGATTCAGTACAGAGAGCAATATCAATATTTACAAGCCAACTCATAATAATGATGTGATTGTAGTTGTTGAGCAGAGTATCATTGCAGTGTGAAAATAGATGATAGTAGCTGCTGTCAGTTAACTTTTTCAGAACTGAAGATTCTTGAACTGCTATAGAAAAGTGGAAATGACAGAATTCTATATCAGTAGTTTTATTTTTGTAAATGCAGTAATTGACACTGCAATGATGATGTTGAATGTGGTTGATGATGAAAGAAAGAAAGACAATAGTATTGTCATGATCTATAGAAGCTAAGAAAATTGCAGATCTTTCATTCACAGAATGTACAGTACAGTCAGGTTGAAGATTGTCTGTGAATATGAAGATGCTTCAATGATCTGCAAATGCTTGACAGTCTTCAGAAGATAGTTGAACAACCTCTGAATTTCAACCATTCTTGATTCAATATATCTCATGATTGTGAGTTGATCCGCGGCCTTGCCACTCATAACAGTCTCAGTTATCAATGATTTGAAACTTCTTGTTCAAGACTTCTTTTTTGAAAGTAGTGTAGTGTATATGGAACCAATGAGCAAGAATTGTGAGGTTGTCACAGACATTCTCATGAGATATTTTAATCTGTTGAGACAGTGTTCTGTTTTTTCAATCTTCATATCTGAGAAGAAGCTGCATGAGATCATCTCAATGATAATTCACAGTGAACAGAGTGAGAAAAAGATGAGAAGACTTCAGGTTTTTAATATAGCTCTGTAGTTGCTGTCTCTTCTGATCTCAGAACAGGCGGGTGCTCTGTAGATTAGAGGCAAATCAGATGATTGAATGTAACACTGCCTCAGATTCTAGTGTGATGTTCATAAATGCTGCCTGCAAATCATCAAATGACAGATCTTTCAATGCAGAGATGCTCTGTCTATATCAAAACTTGCCATGAATGCTCACTTGCTTTCAAAATAGTGTGTTGAAGACTATGTAACAGAAATGAGAGTGCTTAGCAAACTGTCCATTCTTATACTGCATTAAGAACTTGACATATTCAGTGTAGTCAATTGTTCACTGATGTGAAAGTGTAAACTCAGCTGTATTATATAGAAAGAGACTTAGAAAGGCTCAGAACAGTAGTGAGTGAGTGTTGTTGAATTCATTCAGAGATGTATTGTGAAAGAATAGCATTGTCAGATGTTGCTGTTCTGATTGCAGGTCTGATTGCAGGTCTGATTGCAGGTCTGATTGCAGGTCTGATTGCAGGTCTGATTGCAGGTCTGATTGCAGGTCTGATTGCAGGTCTGATTGCAGGTCTGATTGCAGGTCTGATTGCAGGTCTGATTGCAGGTCTGATTGCAGGTCTGATTGCAGGTCTGATTGCAGGTCTGATTGCAGGTCTGATTGCAGGTCTGATTGCAGGTCTGATTGCAGGTCTGATTGCAGGTCTGATTGCAGGTCTGATTGCAGGTCTGATTGCAGGTCTGATTGCAGGTCTGATTGCAGGTCTGATTGCAGGTCTGATTGCAGGTCTGATTGCAGGTCTGATTGCAGGTCTGATTGCAGGTCTGATTGCAGGTCTGATTGCAGGTCTGATTGCAGGTCTGATTGCAGGTCTGATTGCAGGTCTGATTGCAGGTCTGATTGCAGGTCTGATTGCAGGTCTGATTGCAGGTCTGATTGCAGGTCTGATTGCAGGTCTGATTGCAGGTCTGATTGCAGGTCTGATTGCAGGTCTGATTGCAGGTCTGATTGCAGGTCTGATTGCAGGTCTGATTGCAGGTCTGATTGCAGGTCTGATTGCAGGTCTGATTGCAGGTCTGATTGCAGGTCTGATTGCAGGTCTGATTGCAGGTCTGATTGCAGGTCTGATTGCAGGTCTGATTGCAGGTCTGATTGCAGGTCTGATTGCAGGTCTGATTGCAGGTCTGATTGCAGGTCTGATTGCAGGTCTGATTGCAGGTCTGATTGCAGGTCTGATTGCAGGTCTGATTATGAGTTCTACACCTCTTCAAATTTCTGACACAGCTGCTCTATCTCATTGTTACAGGTGAGGATATCAGAAACTGCTGCACACTCAGAGAGGTTATTAATATCATCTGAGTCAAGATCTTCATCAAGCTGTGCATCTTCAATATTCTCAACAATCAATTGATCTGTGACATCTTTCTTCTCAGACAGTGTGTTAATGACTTTTTGATTGATGTCAATGTCAGTGTATTTAGAATGATTGCAACAGAGAAAGGCAAGCTAAGCAAGAATAATCTTCTTATAAACTGTGAAATCTCTGTGAAACTGGTGACTGAGGCAGGGATCTGTATTTGTATTTGACAGCTGCAAAAGCATGAGATCAAGATCTTTGAGCAGTAACAGTAGAGCATCATAGACTTGATCAGTGTTCTGTAAAAAGTTAATAACATGACTCTTATATTTGTACTGCTGCCTGTGAATCTGGTGAATCTTCACAAAGATATGAACATGAGTAATAAGCATCTCCTCAACCTGCAAAAGAGAAAGTAGATTGAGAACATCATCTGAGTCTAGATTGTTGTCTGTGAAGAAGAAAAACAGTTCATCTGACTGAAGATTCTTGTCAAGATAACAGCAACAGATGCAGACATTGTGTTTCAAATGCAGGTCAAATCACATACAATTGCAGCAACTGCAGGTCTTCATTGTATGATCTGTGAGTGATTAATGAAAGTTCTGAATGTAATCTCAATCACATGTTGTCAATGCTGAATCTTAGAGTACAGTAGAACTGCTTATATTCATTGAGAGATCTGCTGCAGTCTCATCAGCAGCAAGAATCTGAACTGCAGATAGTGTTGAGAATTCAGAGATGCTTGATTGTGAATGAGGTATATCATTGAATGACACACTCATTGAACTGTCTAGACTGAGATGACTGTGATCAAGTTCACTGATTGAGCTTGTAGATTGTTCAATCTCTCATTCAGAACTGAGTGAAGGTGTCATTAAATGAGAATGAGCAAAACTCAAGTCAGATTGCTGTGATATGAACTGCTGTTGTGAGTCTGACTGATGAGAGAATGGCTGAGATGGCTGCTGCGGGCCTGAGTGTTCAGAAGATGGCTGAGAATTCTGAGGCTGTTTTCTACCTGCATGTAAAACTGCTAACAGGGGCATAGAGAACAGCTGCTCATTATGATGCCTAGTCACTTGATGAGTCTGTTGAATGACATTTTGTTCATGGTGTGTGTCTGCAAGAGAAGGAGAATCTGAACTGTGTATTCCACAATAACAAAAGTCAGGGAGTGAAGGATGTGAATCACTAGCATGGTGAATAGATGACCTTGTTAGCTGTAAATACTGTGAGGAGGGTATAGGGGGTGAGGGAAGTTGCAGCTCTCTCATAGAAGATGAAGAAGGTCTCACAGAACCACTGTTTCCCTCTGAAGATGAAGGTGGTTCCGCAGAACCACTGTCAGGTGGCTTTAAGACCAGTTGTGAGAATTCCACAGGGAGTTGAGCCACACCACTGGAGCATTTTCAAGCTCTGAAACTCACATGGTGATCACAGCAGTCTCTGCATGTTGCAAAAGAGGCATTTGACAAGCAGTCAGATGTAAATTGCTCAAGAGCCAGAGAACAATGGCATTCAGAGCAGGTCTTGTTCTCCATGGTGAATTGCGGATGACAGACACATCATTGCAGGAAAGCTATAGAAGATTGGAAAACTGCAATAGATTAAAAACGCGAAAGAACCTGCTATAGAATGTAATTCTGTAGCACAGAGAAGTAACTTTGAGATAGAGATCTTGTAGAAGATGAAGATCTTGCAAAAGAGAGAGCAAGATCTCTTGTTTTGATATTGGGCTGTTGGCAACGCTGGCAACGCGACATCGCGTTGTCAAAACAGTGAGATCAAAGAACCGTATGAATCCGTAGCCCGCATTCATACAGAATATAGGAAAAAGAAGGATGTTTGCAGTCAATTCTTTGAATGTGAGAACTGTAGGAGCCCGTAGCCGCGTTCATAGAACTGCAGAACTCTTTGATGGAGCCTGTAGCCGTGTTTGTAGAACTGCAGAACTCTTTGATGACTGCGTGGACCCAGATCCGCAGCGAGCGTGGGTTGTAAACAAAGGAGAACTGGATCTCCACACTCCTACATGAAAGAGTGTTTACTGTATTGCAGTTGCAGTTGCTGTTGCAGCAATTGAAGCCGTAATTGCCAGATTAATTGGTGGTGACTGCCTATACGGGCCGTTGCGGCTTCCTATACGGGCGGTCACGTGGGGTGTGCATTTTTCAACCAATCATATCGCAGAACGGGCCGCAAGGATCTCACCTTCTATTCTAATCAGGTTTTGAAAGCACTTAAATACTTGCTACGCTTCGCTCCGCAAATTAACTTTGGATAGCTAGAACAAAAACCATAGGAAGGGAGCGATGATATGACGAAGGATCAGCCTACCCCGGTTCCCGCGTCTAAGTGTGCAAATTGCCTCACGCTTCCACAGCTAATAAGATAAGCCTACCATGGCCAGAGAAGATACTTCATGGGATATAACTCCCAAGGATATGAAGAAGGCGATTGCCCAGGAAAAATATCAGGATGATTGCCTTGCTTGTAAGGTTACAGGTACGGGACGCCCTCCTCTTCCTCCCAGCGCTTCGCGAGAGACGCGCAGGAAAACGAAGCACCAGGCAATTTATTCTAATACGAAAGAAAAAACGATATAGGGAGTTTGGCTTTTATCGGACTCGGCGTATATAGCTACATCTCCGGCATGAATAATCTCACGAAACAAGAGAAAGTTATCCTGAAAAGCAAATCTCCGTATAGAATGGGTTCGAGACGGCTAGGCATTGCGACGATATCGGCGACGCTGGTTGGGATGGGGATTTGGCGCGCTCTTCATTGAGGCCGAAAGGAAATACGATACGACTCTATTATAGAACATTTGTTGGACGTTGCTCGAAGACTGTTGTGTTTCAGGGCAGGATAGGACGGGAACATTTGTCTCCTAGTGAGGGTTCCAGATAACCCTGTGGCTCTGGGAGGAGAACGTGATGTGTGTACATGAGTTTGGTTAAAGAGCTCCATATCATCTGGTCATGGGTATCTTGATTGGATGCTATCTATGTAATATATGAAAATGCTAGAATACTGACTCCGTAAATGCTTCTAATCACGATACGACCATTGTGTTGGCCGTTGGAAACAAAAAAGGAAAATGAGACCGAAGAAAGGGGACGTGAGGATAAAGACTATAAGCTAAATGACAAAGGGGCCGAACAACAAAACAAGTAAAGAGCAGAAAGAAAAGAAAGAAAAACAGAAATCAAAAGCAAAATGAAACCCATAATAATGCTCCATCGTTATCATCCCATCCCAAGGATTTTTGTCTAACCCAATATTATGCCCCCAAATGACGACGTGCCATTACTTTATAGAAAGCGGCCCCGCTTGCCGCCTCCAAAGGCTTCTCGTCCATTCCCAAGACTCGAGATATCAAAAAAATCCCCAAAATGGAATTTTCTCTTGGATCCATTGTTTGAAGCGGGATCCCGCACCGACGCTCGTGCGCTATGTCGATTACCGTTATTGAGTCGATGGGGGGTTCTTGATCCTCGAGGAACTACTTCAACCCTGACGGTTGGGGAGCTATTGAGAGTTGACGAGTGTGGCAGGTGGGGGGAGTCCGGTTGCAAGGATGCAGGAGTAGTCGCTGGCACATACTCAGAAGTTTGCATGTCGATATCGGACTGTTGAAGAACGGGGAGCTGAGGTCCAGTGGTGAACGTGAAGGTGGTTGGTCTGGATGGTGTAGCAGATATCTCAGGGGGTGCTGACGGTTGTTGGGTATTGGTTTCTTGCCGTGGGGGAGAGGTGGCTCTGGGTGCTTGGGTAGTATGATTAACGTCCGGAGTCTGTTTTCTCGTGACGGTTGGAGATATACTCCGGTCTCGTTTGCTGTCGACCTCCCCCCGCTCATCGTCACTGTCCATGGAGGCGGTGGCGGCGGCGGTTCCATCTATTCGCTCTGTGACCCAACATCGCACTTTCGACCCTTCCCCATCACTCAACCCAATCTTTTCCCTGTCGAGAAAAGCTCGAAGGTCTTCCAGAGCTTCTTGGTATCCAATTTGGCGGGCATTTGCTTGGTCGGAAACGGCGGTTTTGTAGAGGTTTGTCACGGAGAGTGCTGCAGTTTTGAACGCTTGGAGCAGCTGCTCTGGAGGCTGCGCATGGTTTGGACGAGGTGACGAAACTGGCAGAGACGTATTGAGAGATCTCATCGAGTCCATGGCGCGAGGAGTTTTGGTAGTTTGGGGTGCAGCCAAAAAAAATATCTTCGTCTGCTTCGACAACCCAAAAAGGACCCCTCGTTGCTAGGGCAGTTTTCAAATGAACCTCCAAGACTGGGTGGGCAAAGTGGGTAGTTAACTAACTTAAAGTTCCAAGTTCGGTAAAAAAATAAAACAGATGGAACAACAACAAGAAGAAGGCTGTTCTCAGACACCGGAAGAAATGCAATATATAGTAAGTAGTATACAGCCAAGGGAGCAGCCGGTGGTCAGGAGGAGGCGGTATATCAAAGAGGTAATAATGGCAAAGAGGATGTACCTCGCTGGTGGCTGCTGGCTGTGTCTTGCTCCTTCCCTCCGCGGGTGTGCCCTTGCCAAGCCAGCGGCCAAGTCACAGCCACGACAAACATGTCGGACAATGGTTGTTCCGTTTGCCCCAAATATCCCGCTGAGTCAGCCGGCGCCCGGCCAATCGGCGCGCGTGAAAGGGCTCCGGGGTCTTTTCGAGCCTTCACCAACCTGGAGCCACGCGATTCCTTCTTCAGATACTGCTTTTGCCATCTTCAATCGCGAACCTCAACCTTTCACCCATGACATGAAACCTGCCAGCCACCGCCACTCCCACGCTTTCTTCCTCTCTCTCTGCATCCCCGCGCTGCCTGCTCTCAACACATTCTGTACTCTGTGTTTGTTTAAACGCGTTTAGCCTTTTATATCTCCCTTGTTCCTGGCTGGACGCCGCGCCGTGCGGCCTGCTCGCAAAGCAAATATGGCCCCTTCACTCTCTCATCTGTCTGGGTCGGAGTCACCCGCTCAGGCAGATACTCCTATGGCCGATGCCAATGGTTATCCTTCCAATACTATGGAGGGAACCCGTGATGGGGACCAAAGCATGATGGTAAACTTTTTTTAACCCCCCCTTTCAAACAGCCCACCCGGGCCGTATATGACTACCTTCAAGCCATCCAATGTTAAAAATATCGCTAACACATATTCTTCCAGGATTATCAGGATACTCCAGACTACACGGTATGGCTTCTGCCAATTTATGCAGCACGCGAAAATAGATTTTTTTTTTAATATTTAGACCACACTCTCTGACATTAAGGCAGGATTCCGATACGAACCCAAATACGACCGCAAGTAGTATCGCTGGCGATATAGCTCAACACGATGGACGGAAACGAAGATCAGAGGCCTTTCAGCTCCGGAAAAGCGTGCTGGGACGAAAACATGGCCGTCTCGATGAATCAAAGGTAAGTCACGAATAACATGCCCCAGCTCGCCCGCTCCTCCTCGCAGAATAAAGTCTCCCTCAAATATATACATTCTAATGTCATAATTTGTTTATTTTTGTAGGAAAATGATTCGATCCGCAGATTTCGCTACTTGCTAGGATTAACTGACCTTTTCCGCCACTTTATCGAAACAAATCCAAATCCCCGCATAAAGGAAATCATGGCAGAGATTGATCGCCAAAATGAAGCGGAGGCCAACGCCAGGAAAGGCCTCACCCGTAAAGGCGGTGCTAGCGGTGAACGACGGCGGCGAACAGAACAAGAAGAAGATGCTGAACTCCTAAAAGACGAGAAACGAGGTGGGAAGGCGGAGACAGTATTCCGCGAATCACCAGCGTTTATCAAGGGAGGTGAAATGAGAGATTACCAGGTCGCTGGCTTGAACTGGCTAGTCTCGCTTCACGAAAATGGTATTTCTGGAATTCTAGCCGACGAGATGGGGCTCGGGAAGACACTACAGACAATTGCTTTTCTGGGCTACCTACGGCACTTACGCGGAATAACTGGCCCGCATCTCATTACCGTTCCAAAATCAACCCTCGATAATTGGCATCGAGAATTCTCAAGGTGGACCCCCGAGGTCAACGTTCTCGTGCTGCAGGGTGCAAAAGAGGACCGCCAGAAGCTCATCAATGAACGGCTCGTTGACGAGAAGTTCGACGTATGTATCACGAGTTACGAGATGGTCCTAAGGGAGAAGTCTCATCTGAAAAAGTTTGCTTGGGAATATATCATTATTGATGAGGCCCATCGGATCAAAAATGAAGAATCGTCTCTAGCTCAAATCATCCGCGTTTTCCACTCAAGAAACCGACTCCTCATTACCGGAACACCTCTCCAGAATAATCTCCACGAGCTGTGGGCTCTACTCAATTTCCTTTTACCCGATGTTTTTGGAGATTCTGACGCATTCGACCAGTGGTTCTCCAATCAGGAAGCAGATCAGGATACCGTGGTTCAGCAACTCCATCGAGTTCTCCGACCATTTTTGCTCCGGCGTGTTAAGAGTGATGTCGAAAAGAGCTTATTGCCGAAAAAGGAAATGAACTTGTACGTGGGCATGGCCGATATGCAGGTAAAATGGTACCAGAAAATCCTAGAGAAGGATATCGATGCTGTCAATGGGGCCCAAGGGAAGCGCGAATCAAAAACTCGTCTGCTTAATATCGTGATGCAACTGAGAAAGTGCTGTAACCACCCTTACCTTTTTGAGGGTGCGGAACCGGGGCCTCCTTACACCACAGATGAGCATCTGATCGACAACGCCGGGAAAATGGTGATTTTAGATAAGATTTTAAAGCGAATGAAGAACCAAGGAAGTCGCGTCTTGATTTTCTCACAGATGAGCCGTGTTCTTGATATTTTGGAGGATTACTGTGTTTTCCGCGAACATCAATATTGTCGAATCGACGGCTCAACTGCTCATGAAGACCGTATTGCTGCCATTGATGAATACAACCGTCCTGGCTCAGAAAAGTTTATCTTCCTCCTCACAACACGGGCTGGTGGCCTAGGAATCAATCTAACCAGTGCCGATATTGTCATCCTGTATGACAGCGACTGGAATCCCCAGGCAGATTTACAAGCCATGGACCGCGCCCATCGTATCGGCCAAACGAAACAAGTTGTTGTTTTCCGTTTTGTGACTGAAAACGCAATTGAAGAAAAAGTCCTCGAACGCGCAGCACAAAAGTTGAGGCTAGACCAACTAGTTATCCAACAGGGACGTGCTCAGCAACAAGTGAAGAATGCCGCGTCCAAAGACGAACTATTGAGCATGATCCAACACGGTGCTGCTAGCGTTTTCGGCACCAAAGGCCCAACCGGAGCTCTAGCAAAAGGCAATGACATTTCAGAAGATGATATCGATGAAATTTTGAAAAAGGGCGAAGAACGCACAGCGGAGCTGAATAAGAAATACGAGAAACTTGGAATCGATGACCTTCAGAAGTTCACATCCGATAACGCGTATGAGTGGAACGGAGAGGACTTCACTAATCGAAAGAAGGACATCGCGATCAATTGGATCAACCCTGCAAAACGTGAACGGAAAGAACAATCGTACTCGATGGACCAGTACTATCGACAGGCATTGGCTACTGGAGGCAGGACGGCTGATCCAAAACCTAAAGTTCCCCGGGCACCGAAACAGATTGCCGTCCACGACTGGCAGTTCTTCCCGCCTAAACTCCAGGAGTTACAGGAAAAAGAAACCGCCTACTTCCATAAAGAGATTGGATACAAGGCGGTCCTTCCTGACGGGCCTGACGAGGAGCTGAGTGATAGAGAAGCAGAGCGAGAATTGGAACAACAGGAAATCGACAATGCTGTTCCGTTAACGGAAGAGGAACAGGAACAAAAGGCCGCCCTGTCCGAAGAAGGCTTTGGTAATTGGAATCGAAGAGACTTCCAACAGTTTATCAACGGATCCGCAAAATTCGGCCGCACCAATTATACCGAGATTGCTACAGAAGTAGACAGCAAAGAGCCAGATGAAATCAAAGAGTATGCAAAGGTCTTCTGGAAGCGATATACCGAAATTCAAGATTACCCCAAGCATATCCGTGTCATCGAGCAAGGCGAAGAAAAGATGCGCAAAATGAATCACCAGCGCAAGATGCTTCGCAAGAAAATGGAAATGTACCGCGTCCCCCTCCAACAACTGAAAGTGAATTATACCGTCTCTACGACAAATAAGAAGGTATACACGGAAGAGGAAGATAGATTCCTCCTTGTGATGCTGGATAGACACGGCGTCGATGGCGAGGGCCTCTACGAGAAAATCAGAGAGGAAATCAGGGAAAGCCCGCTCTTTCGTTTCGACTGGTTCTTCCTAAGCCGGACACCCGTTGAGATTGGTCGACGATGCACGACCCTACTAAACACCGTCGCAAAGGAATTTGAAGTTGATGGAGGCAAGATGCCCAATGGCGATACTGGCAGCGGTAAAGGCCGTGGCCGTGATCGCGACGATGACGTCGAAAATGAAGAGGTTGAGGCCCCCGCGAAGAAGAAAACTAAGAACGGCGCTGTGGTAAGCCTCAATTTATTTATTTTTGTGTTCCACTCTCGATCTATGTGAAGCTAACTAACGAGTCGAAACAATAGAACAAGCAACTCAAAGCCGTCCAATCTGCCAGTGGCAGCAGAGCTACATCCACTGCTACATCGAGAGCTGGCAGTGTCTCGTCAAGCGCACCGGCCACCAGCAAATCGAAAGGGAAGAGGAAATAGAAAGAATAAAATGGAAAAAGTTATTTAATGTCTTTTCATTTTTATTTTTGATGTTTTTTTTTTCAAGAGGCGCTTCCTTTGTGGCGGTTTACATTATTTATTTTCGTTTAAAAGCGGCGCGTGCTTGGATTGGATTTTATTATTCATCTTAATTTTGTTAAATTTCTTTCTTAAACAGCAAGGTTCCTGGCGTTTTTAACAAGACGTGGCGGTGTGTTTGAATGGATAGGACGGATGGATGGATGGATACGTTGATGTATGGGATGTATGGGTTATTCTACTTCTGTCTTTCTTTGATATCTGAAAAATACAGGGTATGTACCGAGTCTTTCTTTTTTTCGCTTGGATGGGGGGTTCTGATGGGCTATTTGTCATATTAACTGCTCTAAACTTGATGCTTTAATTATTTTCCACTTATTTCCTGTATTTGCCTGGTTTGATAGTGATGATGTCTTGTGGGTCATTGAAATATGAATGGAAGGCAAACTTCCCTAATATAGATTCCATGAAAGAATAAAAGAGAGTATGTGAATTGTTTGGCTGTTTGTTCAACCTATCAACCTCTTTTCTTCGTATTTCAATGAATGTCCTATAAGCATAAAATATTGATCCATGTTCAGTCAACTTGAGATTTTAAAGTGAGATGCTTCAAGTCTATTTTAGTGTTGTGTGGTGGTTTGTTTAACTGCTAGGAACACTGGTCTTGAAAACTTATATTCACCTTCATGTTTCCCTGGTCTGGGAAGCTTTCAGGAAAATGACCGGCAAAATAGAAACGATAGTACCCATGATAACATATATTTATCCCATGCTAAGTAAATAAAGCTATTGTTGCTAGGGTATCTCAAGGAGGCGAAGCTTGACAAATCAAAGCCAATCGAGAGTAAACGAACCAACATAGGGGTATTGATCAGAATATCCTATCTTAGATATTGGAAGGTGGAAAAGCAAATTAAAAAACCCGTGTCTATCCTATATAATAATACATGTCATGACCTGAAAAAAGCGAAAGCTGGGGAAACCAAATGCGCCGATAATATGCATAGAGAACAACAAAAGCTCCGCTGAAACAATCCCCAAAAGAAATCTGTCAGGGACAGCGGAAAAACTTGATAAATAACCGAGAGAATCAAAACATCTTATTCGGATCCTCCTTCGCCTCCTCGCGAATCATGTCGACAGTCGACATCATGCCCTCCGCCTGCGACGAGCCAGGGCCAGTAGAAGATGGGTCCCCAAGGAAGGCCTCGCATAACAACGCAGAAGCAACGCTCACATTCAAGCTATCAACTCCTGCTCGATCTTCTTCGCTGCTCAGGGTGAGAGCGCCTGGTATGACCACAGCACCATCTGCTTGCTGTCGTACGCTTCTCTGCAGGCCCTGATCTTCGCTGCCAAGCATCAGGATGCAAGGTGCTTCGCTGAGTTTAGCACTCACATCGCGTCGACTGAGGACTTGCTCTGTTGATGTGCCGAATGTCTGCTGGGACGCACTAGCGGCAGCGGGGGCCTCAGCTGCGAAAATTTTCCAGCCGTTCATGCGCGTGTTCTTCAGGAAGAGGGTGGGGTTGGTGGTTGTTAGGATGGGGATGTTTTCCGCAGCGCCTGCGGAGGCCTTTATGGCGACAGCGGATATCGGGGCGCTGCTTCGGGTGGATACAATGATAGCGTCGACGCCGAAATAGTAAGCGCTTCGGATAATTGCGCCTACGTTTCCTTCGTCTCGAATCCCGTCCAGGAGGAGGGCAAAGGGATAACGGGACGGTTTGACATCATTCTCCGTCGAGGAAGAGTCCTCATCCTTGTACGCCCAACGAGGAATGCGTCCACTTGTGCCATTGACTTCCGCCTCCTCTGCCGATTGTTGACAAACTGACGCATTAAAATGCGTGTCTGTGAGTGATGCGACCGGAAGGAGGCTATCGACTGGTAATTTGGGTAGTTGAGATGCTTCTAGGATACACCCGTTGTGCGGTCTTCCGCCGCTCATTTTGTCTAATAGCTTGGGCCAATTGCCAGCAACCTGCTTGACGTGGGCACCAGCAGCCAGGCCAAATTTAATGATTGTATCCAGCATCGGATCCCGAGGCTGTTTCCTTCCCAATCGGAGTGAGACCTTATCGGGGGCATCGTGGATGTAGAGCTTGTACAGTTTGCGGCGGCCGCACCGCAAAGCAGCGAGCACGGCCGATGTGCCGTAGATAAATTCGGAAGCAGCAGTTGTATAAGGGATGGTGCTAGGGGCTGTAATGGAAATTTGGGGTTGGGTATGAGGAGATCTTTCCAGGTTAAATTCGGTTTGTTCTGACCGTGCAGCGAGCTTTTCTGCATTCCGCTCATGACGGTTTTTTCGGCGGGAGAAACTAGATCCATTGCTAGACATCCCGTTACCCCTTCGATCTTCATCTATTCTTTGAGAATCACGTCGGTCCCAAGTTGGCCTATCTTTGGCCATGCGAAAATTGGGTGTACTGTATCCTCCTGCTTCGGTCTCTGAGCTTGGCCGTGCGCGGCGGTTATCAGAACTAAAGAAGTTGGATTCGTTGGGTCTCAGTCTATCGTTTGGCGTTCGAAAATCTCCCCGGTTGCCATTGCCCCTACCATACTGGATGTCCCCGCCCTCTCTGTCACCCCTATGGTCCCTGTTTTCTCTTCCTCTTCCTCCTCCTCCTCCTCTCCCTCCTCTCCCTCCTCTCCCGCCTCTGCCACCTCTGTCACCTCTGTCACCTCTGCCACCTCTGTCACCTCTGCCACCTCTGCCCCAACTCCCTCCGCTCTCCTTGTTCTCTCTGTCTGTATAAGGATTGCGCGAGCTGTATATTCCTTTCTGGATGGCGGAGCCTATGGAAGCATTTCTTATTCCTTTTGCGAAGTTAGGTTCAGTCAATGCGGCAAAGCATAGTCGATGCGATTTCAGCAGCGCGCTGCAATGGCGGTTAAGCATAATTTAAATATATACCAACAGGGCTAATAATTGGGCTCAATAAAGACACAAATTAGATAGATGTCTTCTATCCCAATATAATAGTGGTCTATCAAAAAATCATTGAATTGGAGGTTTGACCTCCCTGATGCGAGATGAAGCTCCTATCGCAAATAATTTTTTTATGTCGGACTTTCATTGTTCCGGCAGCAAGTTCCTTAGCCGCATTCAGGGAAAGCCGGGTCGACCCGATCAGGTTTAGTGTCCATCTCCCTGTCGCGACCAACCGCTTTCAACAATTTATCTGCACCGTAACGCGTAGCTCGCGACGACAAAACAGTGACGCATATGAGTGCAGAGCCAATTCCAATTCTGGGCTGGATCAGGTGTTGACCTGCAAAGCCACATGTGAGGGAAACGACTCATCACCTTATTGCGCTCTGATTCCCTATAACCATCGGACCTATGGACAACCATCGGGATGTCCCATACCAGAGCTCGGAGGATGAGGATCCATCGATGGCAGCCAATATGCTGAGCCAATTCACCTCAGTTAATGCCAACCGAAGCTCTCAAGCATCTGGCCCCAAAGCTAGGGAGCATATAATTCAAATCATCCCGCCAACTATAGATACTGAGGATGACTACGATGTTTTGCCTGGCTCATTAGAAGTTGAAGAAATTATTGACAAAACGAACGACTCCTATCCGCCAAAATATTCTACTAGACTTGCAAGTGGGGATATAGTTAATGTGAGAACCCTCCTTGCCCATTTCTTCCTCTTGTGTTCGGGTTCACCTTCTGACCACCTGTATATCTCAGCTATCTGCCAACTTCATCCGTACACTTCGCAATGGACGCAATGCTCTCTCCCATTACAATCAGCTTGGTCCGAGACGTCCAATACTCAGTAATACCTCAGAAGAAGACACAGTAGCTCTTCGCCGGCGCCCAAGTAGAACGCGACCCCAGAAACATAGTTTCTATGTGAACTCCACAACCCTCAGTTTGTCTTCAGATGACGATCCGCTCTCTAGACCATCCACAAAAACTAGTCATGGGCCGAGCACCACGAGAAGACGCTCCTCGCGTATACACCAAACCACAGCCCCTAAGAGCTCAGAGGACGACACTGATGAATCGACACTCAATGAGCGGCCTAGAAGGCGAAGACGACTACCTAGACGACCTGCCAGACCCGATACTGACGATGAATCGACAGAGTCCTCATCTTCAGAGCCGCCCAGAAGACGTGGACAGCGAACCAGACATCCTAGACGGCGCCCCAAGTCTTACAATTTTGACAAACCCCAAATCGGCGTCCGGTCCTCACAAAGAGTCAGGTCGTTAAAAAGCATGGCAGAACGCCTAGAGGATGATATTTCAGAAGCAGAAGATAGCATATCTAATGTGAAATATTCAGCCACAAAGGAATTCTTCAAAAAGCTTCCAAAGGAAGATCCTTTTCGAGCCCGCCATCGACATCTGTGCAACGCTTGTCTCTCTGTTGATTATGAAAAGGGTCCTCTCATATTCTGTCAAGGATGCACTACATCATATCACCAGAAATGTCTTGGGCCTCGCAACCAAAGGGAGCACTTAGTAACTAAGGTTGGGGAAGTAGATTTTGTTCTACAGTGCCGACGCTGTTTAGGCTCTGCCCACACAAAAGACATACTTTCTCCTCACCAGGGTGCTTGTACTCAATGCCATCAACTCGGCCCATTGTCAAAGCCGTTAAGACAACGAATGACAGCCCGTGAGGAGCAGAAACTAAGGGAAGAGAATGGTGGTTCCGATCCCATAACCAATGTTGACATCCCCTTGTATAATGTGGATTCTATCATGTTTCGATGTGCTTCATGCGAGCGTGCTTGGCATATGAATCATCTCCCTCCTAGAGGCGAAAATCGAAATCCCTCCCGCAGCCTGGAAGAGAGTGACGGTGCAGATGACGGCGAGCAAAGGTTTAGAGAATATTCCAGACGGTTTACCTGTGAGGACTGCGCCAATATGCCTGGAGATATAGAAACTCTTGTCGCTTGGCGCCCAGTTGACCTTAACAGCTTCATTCCTGGATATACTTCAGATATGATGGAGGAAATTGCGAAGGACTATCTAATAAAATGGCGGAAAAAGTCTTACTTCCAAACGTCATGGATGCCTGGCCCTTGGGTTTGGGCGAAGGCCGCCCCTGCCACTCGGAAAGCATTTAGTAAGACTTCAAAATCCTTGAAGCCGATAATGTCAAAAGAGGACGCTATCCCGGAAGAGTTTTTACGGGTTGACATAATTTTTGACTTGGAATACTCGAATGTGGTCAGCAACTCATCACTCGAAATTGATTTGACCCGTGTCAAAGAGGTATCCAAGATCTATGTCAAGTATAAGGGCCTGCCATATGAGGATGCTGTGTGGGAAACAATTCCATCGCCTAAAGAGACTGAGCGCTGGCATGATTATCAGATGGCATACCAAGATTGGGTTGCTGGGAAATACGTGCATGTGCCGAAAAGCCACATATTGAAGAAAAATTTAGCTACCGCAAGGTCCAAAGATTTTGCTACGCAGCTGGTAAAAAAAACACAGCCTTCCTTACTAACAGGTGGCCAAATCATGGATTACCAAAAGGATGGCTTGAACTGGCTATACTACATGTGGTACAAAGAACAAAATGCCATCCTCGCTGATGAGATGGGGTTGGGGAAAACAATTCAAGTAATTGCACTTTTTGCGACCCTAGTTCATGACCACAGATGTTGGCCTTTTCTTGTCGTCGTTCCCAATTCTACCTGCCCTAACTGGCGTCGGGAAATAAAGGCCTGGGCACCTAGGCTAAGGGTTGTGACATATTACGGCTCCTCGGCGGCGAGGAAAATCGCACATGATTATGAAATGTTTCCAGATGGCACTTCAGATCTTCGATGTCATATTGTTGTAACTTCATACGAGTCAATGATAGATGATACGGCGAGACGACTGTTTTCGAACATCCCCTGGGCTGGATTAGTTGTTGACGAAGGTCAGCGCTTGAAGAACGACAAAAATCTGCTGTACCAGGCTTTGACGCGCATCCGCTTCCCATTCAAAATTCTTCTTACCGGCACACCTCTACAGAATAATATTCGCGAGCTATTCAATCTCATCCAATTTTGCGACCCGTCTAAGAATGCTGAGGCCCTCGAGCAGCAATATGGGGGAGATTTTACGAAAGAGACGCTTACTGAGCTACATGACATGATCCGCCCCTACTTTCTTCGCCGAACAAAGGCTCAGGTTCTGACATTCTTACCACCAATGGCACAAATCATTCTACCAGTTACAATGAGTGTCGTGCAGAAGAAGCTTTATAAATCGATTCTAGCCAAGAACCCACAACTAATTCAGTCGATTTTCAAGAAAACCCCAGGGAGTACATTGAAACGGACGGAACGCCACAATCTGAACAACATTTTGATGCAGCTTCGGAAATGTTTATGCCATCCCTTTGTCTACTCTAAAGCCATTGAAGAGAGGGCTGTCAGTGCGGCTTTGTCCCATCGAAATTTGGTGGAAGCTTCATCAAAACTTCAATTGTTGGAAATGCTCTTGCCTAAGCTACAAGAAAGGGGTCATCGCGTATTGATATTTAGTCAATTCCTGGATAACCTGGATGTGGTTGAGGATTTTCTCGACGGCCTAGGTCTTCTACACCGCCGTCTTGATGGTTCTATGGCGTCTCTCCAAAAGCAGAAGCAGATTGATGATTTTAACGCTCCCGATTCACCATACTTTGCTTTTTTGTTATCTACTCGGTCTGGTGGTGTTGGGATTAATCTGGCAACTGCAGACACGGTTATCATTATGGACCCTGATTTCAACCCACATCAGGACATTCAAGCTCTCTCGAGAGCGCATCGAATCGGTCAACGAAAGAAAGTTCTCGTTTTCCAATTGGTGACTAAAGGATCCGCAGAGGAGAAAATTATGCAAATCGGCAAAAAGAAGATGGCTCTAGATCAGGTCTTGATTGAACATATGGACGCGGAGGATGACACAGAAGTTGATTTGGAGGCCATCCTTCGCCACGGAGCAGATGCCCTCTTTGGCGATGCTACCACCGACGATATCCACTATGATAACCAGTCCATTGAAAAACTTCTTGACCGAAGTCAGATCGAAAATACAAAGGCTGGAGATGATGGCTCTGCTGAGTCCCAGTTCAGCTTCGCCAGGGTGTGGGTAAATGACACACTCTCAGACAAATTAGGCGATTCGGAAACGGCGACTCCAAATGATACAGTATGGAACAAGATTCTACAGGAACGCGAACGTATCGCTGCCGAAGAGGCGAAAGCAAACGCTCAAGTATTAGGACGGGGAAAGCGCAAGCGTCAAACGGTTGACTATGCCTTTCAGTATCGCGGTGCAGAGGGGCATCTGTTATCTTCACCGAAACCCTCAGGAAAAGACGATACCGATGCGGAATTTCAATCATTTGGCCCTGAATCCGATCCCGAGGATGCCGATACCGATGATGCCCTTACCGATGATGATTTTGTCAGCGAGTCTCGCAAGTCAGGTATTGAAAAGGATGCGAAAGGCAAACAGTCTATTAAAGGTATTACATTTCGTACTGTTGGTTTCCGTGATGTTGAGATGCTAACCCTTTTGGTTTTTTTAGTCCGCCCGTTCAAACGTACCACAGTGCCCGATATCAGCTTGGGGTTAGACACCACAGTGGATGGGGGTGGAGAATCCAGTACTACACCCCATCCAGCGCGTCGCTGTGTAGCCTGCGATCAAATTCATCGCACTGGACACTGCCCGCTGAAATTAGCTGGTGTTGAACATTGTGGACTTTGTGGGATCGCGCATTATGGGCGCGGGCGAACATGTCCTCACCTCAGCTCGGAAACCCAAGTTGCTTTAATGCTCGGCTCCCTGAAGGAAAGCCCCGAACAGCGGGCATTAGTTGATGAGGCCACCAAGTATCTACGAGGCATTCGAGGCGACCTGGTGAGGAGGAAAAAGCTCAAGCTAGCTAAGGGTAATGGGGATTCTCTGCCTCAGGCCCCTCCTCCACCGATTTCTCACCCAGGCCAAAACGTAGCAGCATATCCTCCTGCCAATCCACCACTTCCATCACACCATCTAGGCCAACCTAATACGGCATATCATCCGTATCTACCACCGCGACCGCTGCCCACACACCCACAACAGTCATACCCATATTATCCCTATCCACCTCCTCCATCCGTTCCATAACCCAGCGCGTCTAGGTTGAAATGATCGTCCAGCTCTTTTCGACGTTCAAAAGCCATGATGTATTAGTTTGCTTATGGCGAGGGGTTCTTGGTATTTGTTCTTGTATTTTTTTTATCTATTTTTAAATTTGCGAAATGTATCATATCAACTTGAAGTTCGCATGCGATTTTCGATGTTTACAGGGGTGTGTGTATGGGACGAGGGCTCAAAGGATCACACAAGAGCGGACCTTGTTTTTTAAATTCCGCGGCTAATTTTATTCTAAAGTAGTTAACGGTATAGTTAGATCTTTTTGAAGTTTTAGCTTAAGACCAGCAAGATAGATAGACATTTGGTAGAAATGTCCTCGTTCAACAAATTGAGTATTCCAAATAGGCAAATAAGGAGGAGTGCTTTGAGAGGACGGTTCCAAGCATTTTTATCACGTGATGATGCCATAACCAACGCCAAATATCTTCCGGAGCAAAAGAAGCAAAGATTTGACAGCACTTACTTACTCGCAGGCAGGAGTCGCAGGACACACGGAGTATATTTCCCTTTCTAAACCCCGAAATCCGCTGGTGTCTTTCATTGTTAGGGTGCACGGGTGGTCTGTTTGCTACTTCCCGTCAGAAACATTGGGATGACCCAAGCGCCTTTTGTTCACCCTGGGCGCTGACATGCCTAACTTAGTTACCTCTCGCGGACGGACACAAACGCATCTTTATCCAGGCCATGGGGATCAGTGATTGATCTACATAAACGTAGGTCTCGGGTGATATCCTTTCTCCATCCAGATCTGGTTAAAGAGAAAGAAAAAAAAACCCCACCTTCACGCGCGTCCATCATGACAGGTGTGCAAAATACAAGGCTAGAAATGGCAAAGCACCAAAGGATTGCCCAAATTCGTGCCTCAAGACAACAACAACAACCCGCCATATTAGAGAGCAATCAATCTCTTTATTTTTCCCAGTGTTATTTGGCTTGCAACCTCTGAGAGAGTCGGAGTGCTGTCGGCCTTATTCCATCTTCTATATTGTTCATACAAACCCTTTTCTTTTGAAATTTTCCCGTCAAAGACAACCGACTCTCTCTCTATCCCAGGTGGCAGCTTGAAAAACTAATCTATGGGTCCCGTCATAAATATTATGTATGGAGAGGCCATACATAGTCATCCTCCGTTTCAAAAGGACTGTGTGTAATCAGCCTACCTACCTACTCGGGGCCCAGCAAGCGGGCGAGCCTGGACGCACTGAGGGATTCTGGATATCAAATGCGTTCCTTTTTTTCTTCTTTTTTCCTTCTTTTTTTTTTCGCGCCCTACTAGTTCCTTTATAAAGTGTCGACTTTGTTGGATTTAGGACCAGTGGTTTTGGCCCGTTACGAAACCCTCTGGTCAATGAAAAGCAGCCTCTATGTTTGAATGACCTGAGTGCCATGAATCTGTTCCAAGATTGACAATGTCCGCTATGCTGGGCATTGAATTGCCGTTCGGGAACACCTTTCTATCTACTCTTCGCCCTAGGTCCATGGCCTGGTTTTCGTGGGGGCGCTGTGGTATATCTTTTGATTGTACTGTACATACATGATAATGCAGGGTACCGAGAGCTAAGGGCTAGGATGGTCACACTGACAGATGTCATCGTGGATACGTTGGGAACAAACTGCTCTCAGGGAACAAAGATGCCGGCAAACTGTTCACTCAGCCTGGTGTGAATGGAATAATGGCTCAACAAAACAGAAACAGCACCTCTAGCTGTTTCTATTTCTCTTCTCTTTTCTCTCTCTAACTTTTATACGCACATGAGTATCTATCTATGTGGCAAATAGTTGACTCTTCGTGTCCATTTACTTCGTCTCTACTATCTCTCTATTTATCCTATTTATTCTATTTAATGAATTATTCCTCATTCTCTCTAGGATTTTGAGCAGGAACAAGAGCATGAGTAGCTATATGACTTGCATCTTTTTGTATGATACTTCTATATTAAAATTTAGAGTCACAGTCTACGTTGCTTTCTCTTGCTGTTGTTTTTTTCCATCTGTTTTTCTGTGTTATTCTCAGTGTTAATGAATTCTACACTTCTCCCTCACTACAGTGGTCGCCATCACAACACATTCTTCTCTGGCCTGGAATCTTCAGTTGCTTTGTTTTTTGTTTTGTTTAAGCAAATTGAGTATCTCAAAACATTCACTCACATCTCCATCGTGTGAATATTGTCCAAGCCCCTCATCTTAAGATCTCAGTTTCTCTCACCTTCTTCTTCCCCTCTTCTTCTTCTCCTCCTCCTCTTCTTCTTCATCCTCTTTCTCTTTGCTAGAGCTTTCTAGTCTCGTCAACTTCGCTTAACCTTTCACACATTCCCTCCTTTACTTGCTTTTTGTCTCTTCTTCCCACAGTCATTTGCTGTTTGAGGCTCTTGTTTTTGCTTCTCCATTCAGCTACTGCGTTTATTATCTCTTTTGTGCGTGAAATTGATCATAACCTTGAACCTGTTTTCATTATCTATCTCAAAACTTCAGGAAGGACAAACAGCAAGCAACAATGCATCCTGAGTTTTGCATCACCCGCCCAAATGGAGCAGTTACTGCACTTATTGCAGTCGACGAGCTACCACCCTTTGTAGCTATTCGTGGTGTTCCTCGCTGTCTGGGTCAAATCGACGACATTAATGACATGGAGAATCTGGGGACTGTGAACTCTCGTGGTCAGTTCTATACCATCGACGTTGCTGTCAATGGTAATACTCATGCCATTAATGCTGGATTGGCCAATGGAGAGTCCAACGCGGAAACGGTTATGGCGCCTCACTCTGCTATTACGATTGGTGGCGATGGAATCTTTCGTCAATCAGGGGGTGTTGATGCTGCGATTTGGAACCCCAATTCTGAGGAACGCAACATTATTGCGTGGAGAAACGGAGTTAACGACAACACTGTTGCCAACACTGGTCAGGAGGTCGCGAAGTTGGTGAGTAGATTTCAACACTCCACTGTCGTCTAATGTCCTTTCCTTTATGCTAATAGGGGGGGATAAACAAATAGGATGACACCCCAGACAGGGGAGCCGGATCTCAGAATGTGAAAAACCCAAAGACTCCCAAAAAGGAGTTCTGCTCTTACTGGATCCGTCGCGGGGAGTGTGACTATGCCCAGCAGGGTATGTTTATACTCCCAAACTCCTTTTTCTTTTAACCATTTCAGTCGTACTAAGTCGTCACAGGATGCCTTTTCAAGCACCAGATGCCTAGAGATCTCGAAACCCTGGGACGCCTTGGACTTCGTGATATTCCCCGTTGGTATCGTGAGAAGTATAAGGTTAAAAGCATCGCTGGGTCTGACGGAATGGACTCACGCACGAACGCTGGTCGTGGCTGGAGACAGACGGGTCCAATGCCACAAGTCCCAGCGACTGGATACGCGTTTCCTCCCCCAAGATTCAACGCAGGGGTCACTGAAGGAGAAGTTGCAAACGGTGGACTTCGCAATGCTCCAGTTGCTGGCGCGACTTTTGGTCCAAACGAAGCCCGATTTGTCCGTGAAATGGGAGTGCACATGATGCCTCCTTCTACCCGCTCTGCTTTGCCAGAAGAAATCATTAGAGGGGTGTCCATGGCTGGTGACAGAGCAGCTTGGGGAGATTTTGGTGTTGTTGCCCAAGGTCCACAAGGCATGTTGGCAGGACATCCTGTCCACGCTGCAGGCTATAAAAATGCCATGAATGTCATTCTGCAATCTGCTGTTCATGAGCCTGTGGGATTCTGTGCACCCAGCTCTGCGGTTCCCACTGGGGTGAACACTATGGCTTTTGCCAATGCTGCAAACACTGCAGCAAACCAGCATCCACACAATCAGAACAATGTCTCTGAAACTCTCTCTTCCATCTGGGCTGTGACTAACCGCACCAACAATGACATGGCCTCCCACCTCCTGCCTCCATTCCATGCCATGGCAGTGACTGGACCGCAGCGACCAACCACTCCTGAACCACCTGCGAACAACCAGCTGATGCCCTCCGCTCTCAACAGCCCGTTCCCAGCTGAAGGTAGTGCACCCCGCAACACGCCAGCTTCTACTACCTACAGCCAAGCCGGCCGCGTTTCCTCCTTCTCATCCCCCATCCCCTCCCCGCCTCGCAAGCAAGTCTTCCGCGCTTCCAATTCGGCATGGGCAATGGAACCTACTCGTGGCACTGCGACACCCGCGCCGCGTGAAAACAACACCGCTGGTACCGCCACCTCCCATTTCGGTGACAGCGTTCGCTATGGTAGCCCCAACCCCATTCTCAAACCAATTGGGTACGGCCAGAACGGTATGGATTGGCGCCAGCGCCGCATGAAGCAGATTGCAGAGAATGATCCCTTTGGACTTGGTCTCAATGGCGACGACGATGCCAGCCGCCCTGAACGTGACTGAAAGGTTTCCTATCAGAGCAGACCTTCCTAAAGGTTCCATTTTCCAGCCGCCTATCCTCCCAACTGAGGCGATAGGTTTTTCGCTTCGCCCAATAATAGTTCTTGGGTTTTGAGATCAGAGACGTCCCTGAGTTTTTTTCTTTTTTTGATTCTTGATGTTGTTAAGTTAATGACGGATCCAATCCTGTTCCCCCTTGTTTTTCACCCCCCTTTGTAATTTTCTTTTTTAATCATTCAATCAGGCCTTTACCTTGGTGTACCTTGGAAGTCAGATTAATGTACTGAGCATCTAGATGATCAGTCCACTATATTGAATTTCTTGTGATATAGCTTTGGAGCAAAGATATTGGGTCCTCTCTTCCCTTTGATGGCTGTGTTCTGCAAGCCCACCACCCACCCACTGCACCACCACTGTTTATTTATCACCAGGCCGAAAATAAATATACCCCTGAGGAAGCGTATGGATTTTTGTTTTACGATCAGCACAAGCATGTTTCTTTCTGTATTTAGGTTCAGCAGCACCCGCCCATTCCCCCGGCATTGAAAGATGGTGCAATAAGCTTGTTACCCCCCTAAGATAGCGCTATTATATGTAAAAAGGAAAAAAAAATTGTTTCTTAAAGCATGTTTAGCTTTGGCCTTACCGTTCCCATTCTCCTAGATATAAATGACTGAGGAATAAAAAGAATATGATACAAATACTTCGTTAAAAATTTAAGCTGCAATACCACCAATAATGTACAGATTGCAAACCCATCTATTTGATGAAAACCTTTCGAAAAAAAAAGGAAACATAACACGGTAAAACAAAGTTAACTGGAAACGGAGTGGATAAAAAAAGAAAACACCCCATTAGCGTCGTCCAGAGAACGGCTTCCATGGGGCAGGAGCACTCCTGACTCGTACGGGCACAGGTTCCTTTCCAGCATGCTGGTCTCCAGCACCCACCCGAAGGGCAGGGTTCAGAGCAGGAATGCTGTTGATCGCCTGATGTATCACCTCGTTTCCATCAGTAATAGTAGCCTTCGCGGCTTCCGCGAGCCTTAGCCTCTCCCGCTTCTCCCGTAGCTCCTGTTTCCTCTCCTCTGTCATTGCCCATTCTCTGGGGAAGTTCAATTTTGCCTTCGGCTTGTGGTGGCGGAGGTCCAAGGGGACATCTGCGAAGGAGTCGCCCTCCTTCGCCTCCTTGATCAACCCATCCACTAGATCGCCCAGGTATCGCTTGTTCTGGGCACGGGTGGGATAGTTTTCCGCTGACATGTGGATGAGGTCTTGGTCGGGGTTGTAGCGGGGGCCGACCAATTTTAATAGCGTTATGCGTTGCTCTTCGGTAAGGTAGTTGGGGACTAAATCTTTCGAACAGAATTCGACGACGACTTTGGTTTCGGCTGGGTGTGTCTCGCCCATGTATGTGGTGTATCGGAATCGGAGGAGATGGGTCTCATCTGGTAAGGTGAACGGCTTTGCATGGTCTGGAAGTTGAGATTAAAAAAGAAATTAGTGTGAATGTTCTGTAGTTAGACGACACAAAGGGGGCCACCTAATAGACAGCATGTAATCCAAGAAGAGAGAGAGGAAAATTGAAGAACATACTGCTAAGCAATGGCATTTCCCATGCCGCAATTCGAGCGTATTCTCTCAACTCCCGGTGTTGTTCTAGCTCATCGTATGCCATACTCGTCATTCCGTCCCGCATATAAGGCTCAGAGTGAAGCCTGTGAATGTCGTCGTTAAAATAATCTTCAACATCCTCATTCCCGCCCGTCCAGCCTATAAACGGGCCCGCTTCTTTATGGATTTCGTTCATCGTCTGCCCAATACCTTGTTCGCGCAGCGTCTTGGAGAGTGTCGCGAACTCACGGTCGAATGTCTCTCGCTGGTCCGGAGCCATTGCATCATATTGAGCACGTTCCGATCCATCGAGGAGGTCTGGAGAGTATTCGGGTATTTCGAGTAAATCATTTTGCTTCAGCTGGCTGGCATGGCTGAATGGCGCAAATTGTCGTTGTGGTCTGAAAGCACTCGGGCGTATCGTGCTCCGTTTTGGGGCTGTCTGTCTACAGAGGGCCAAAGCGGCCCGGCCGATAGACGTCGTTACCGAAGCCATTGGGCCGAAATCGTTACATATATCAGGTTTCCGCACCTGGAGATCCTTTTCCGCAAGACTTAGCTATGATACGAAGATTAGTTGAACGATCCGAGGACAAGAAAGTTTTGGGCGGGTCCGCATAAACAATTCTCCGGTGATCCTCCTAAGACCTGATGTAAGCAGATTTCGGGGCCGATTTATCAACTCTCCGTCCGGGAAGTTTACTCGCATCCTTGGAGCTTCAATGCAGTTCATGATTCGAAGAGACTGATTTCCTATTTCACATGTTATCAATAAACTGTGTCTTATGTCCTCTGCGTCCGCTCAGTCCATTATTCCCTAAACGACATATTCTTCCATTGCTGCAAATATCCATGCCCTCTGGCATGACATAGTGAAGAAGGGTTCCTTCAACTTCAAGCTCCTCATGGCCTCTTCAAAGCAGGCCAAAATATGTTTCGTGACCGTCGGGGCTACAGCTCCATTCAATGCTCTTGTACAAGAGGTTCTTGGAGAGCCGTTTCTAGAAGCGCTTAAGGCCAACAACTACACAGATCTTCGGATCCAATATGGCCAAATGGGACAGGCCGCCTTCCAGGAATTTAAACAGCGGAATGAGTCTATGGTTAAAGAGAAATATGGACTGAATTTAACAGGGTTCGACTTTAACTTGACTGGTCTCAAGAGTGAAATGCTCGCTGTCAAAGCTGATGGCGGCGCAAACAAGGCGGAGGGTTTCGTCGTCAGCCATGCTGGTAAGGCATATTTTTTCTTTGTCAACAGCGATGCAGATTTAGACTGATGCGATTAACCACCATATTCTGCGCGGTTTGAAGGTTCGGGCACAATTCTTGAAGTCCTTCGCCTGGGAATACCCCTCATGGTGGTCCCAAACCCTCAGCTACTACACAATCACCAAGACGAATTAGCCAAACAGCTGGCAGTCAGCGGATACGTGATCCATGGCAAACTTGGGTATGATTAATGAACTTTCTCCATTGCTGCTAAATGCAAAATGACCTACATTTTCCGGAACGTTTGGCTAAGTCTGATTTTAGGAGCCTGGCAGAGTCCATAATGGGGTCGGAGGCTTTTCGGCAGCGCATGCATGGATGGCCTCCGAGCATCAATCAAGCGCATGCCGGCAAGGGCCTTGCTGGAGTAATGGAAGACGAGCTTGGTTTTGTGGATTAATGGCACGTTCAACGTCGAATTATTCGAACTGGCATCACTCGTGGGGGCTCGCGATCGAGCCTGGGATAGGAGCCTGGGATAGGAGATGCTTTTGATCGCCTCTGGTTTTTGATCTGTCAACTGATTTTGAGATATATATTTCCCGGTTATGGGTGCGAGATTGTGAGATTGCATGCGTGTTTATATACCGCGATACCTCCCATTTGGCATTGTACGGCGTTAGAGCAGGCGTTACCAACCTTCATTATTACTATTATCACTATCGTATAGGTTATATACCTTTTTCTAAATGCTATCATTGCGCGTCTATCTAAATCGCCCGTGCTCCTTTGGGACCTTATTAGATATCTAGACCTGAACTAGAGGAGATGACGAAGGAGAGAGCCCACCAGATATTCAGTACCAAAGCCCAGTTACGACTAACAACGCATACAATCCTCTCAACCTGCTGTCGTTCCTCCACCATTGACCAACGGGAGTCGAACACACATTTCCTTATGCCGAGAGCGTTATTCACATAACTCGGCAATTGAGCACTTGAGGATCCCAGCGTTATTCATTCCCCGCAATAATATGTACTGTAGTTGAAAATGACATAAAAATAAACTTCACGCTGTAAACTCATTAGATCTGCAGAATATGCGGAGAGTTGAATTTTATTTATTATTTAACTTTCTTCTCATTCTACCTGCACATTACTCCGTAGTGTTGCTGCAGACCAGACAAATCAGAGGGAGCTGCGGCGCCTGGTCCAAGCTCCTTGTGTTGACCTCTGCCAAAAAATAATCACGAACCCCAGGAATTGAATTGCGACTGATCGCCCAAACGGACAGAACCTCACTTCGGAGGAATCCCACCAATTCACGCGCAATTCACGCCATATTTCTATCATTTCTACGGTCATACTATTACTCAGACCTCCCCCCCTACGGCCGGCTGCAGCCCCCATCCGCGAGTGCATCATTCCCAACGTGTATCTACGAGCGCAACCCCCTAACCTCCACCCTCAGCACAGGCTCCTACGAACCATGGCAGAAACGACGTTGCATAATGCACCTATAGTGCTTGACAATGGCAGTGGGACGATACGAGCTGGGTTCGCGGGCGAGGATCTTCCAAAATGCTATTTCCCCTCTTTCGTCGGTAGACCAAAACACCTCCGGGTCCTCGCCGGCGCGTTGGAGGGCGACGTATTTATTGGACAAAGAGCTCAAGAGCTACGAGGTCTCCTAAAAATTCGATACCCCCTTGAGCACGGAATTGTGACGGATTGGGATGACATGGAGAAGATTTGGCAGTGGGTTTATGAGGGGGAATTGAAGACGTTGAGCGAAGAGCATCCCGTCCTATTGACCGAGCCCCCGCTGAATCCACGGACAAACCGAGACACGGCCGCCCAGATTCTGTTTGAGCAGTTTAACATACCCGCCCTTTACACGTCGATCCAGGCGGTGCTGTCACTCTATGCTTCGGGTCGGACAACGGGAATTGTGTTGGATTCTGGGGATGGTGTTTCTCATGCAGTTCCTGTCTATGAAGGCTTCGCTATGCCAAGTAGTATACGAAGAATTGACGTTGCGGGCCGTGATGTTACAGAGTACTTACAGTTGCTCCTGCGGAAAAATGGCTATGTGTTCCATACTAGCGCTGAGAAGGAGGTGGTCAGAATGATCAAGGAGAAGACGGGATATGTGGCCTTGGATCCAAAGAGAGAAGAGAAAGACTGGTCGACAAATGTCTCGAAGGTGGACTCTAAAACTCAGGAATATACTCTGCCGGACGGGCACAAACTGAAGGTGAGCGTCACTCGATACCGTGCTTATACCCACCACACTCTTTTTTTTAAGGCACACTTTTTCTGATGAATTGGTTTGGGGAATACTAGATTGGAGCGGAACGGTTTCGAGCTCCCGAAATTCTTTTCGATCCTGAAATTATTGGTCTTGAATATCCTGGTGTTCATCAAATTGTAGTCGATGCGATCAATCGGACCGATATGGACCTGCGCAAGGCGCTATTCGGCAATATTGTCCTTTCTGGCGGTTCAACGCTATGTCGAGGCTTCGGAGATAGATTGCTACATGAGGTTCAAAGATTGGCTGTCAAGGACATGAGAATCAAGATTTTTGCTCCCCCAGAACGGAAGTACAGTACATGGATTGGAGGCAGCATCCTGGCTGGTCTAAGCACTTTCAGAAAGGTACGTTCCATGTCCGTTCGTGGCACAACTTCAAGCTTCGTATACCTTTCATTTTCTTTTTCAATCATGCTCACTGTGTATTTCAATTGCTACAGATGTGGGTCAGTATCGACGATTGGCACGAGAATCCAGATATAATTCACACAAAATTCAATTAGAGAAAAGAGAGAAATTTAAGGATGTTCTGCACCGTCATGTCGACAACATTCATCATTCCTCGCTGGACGAGTTATATTTGTTGGATACGATACCCTCGGAGCAACTGCGCGGAAAAAAGGGCTCAGAAATGAGAGAAGGAGGAAAGAAACGGAGAAGCAGCACTTTGCCTATGTATGTACAGTATCATACATCCATTTCTCACCCTCATTTCAGCGCTTTTAATCACACTCTGTTTTCTTTCTTTCATCTTTCTTTTACCCTCTCGACCTCATTATGGCTGCTCAGCGTTACCGTACTACGACAATTATTTTGGCACCCCCTTCATCCCTCTCTTTCCTCGTTTTATCGAAATCTAGCAAAGGGACATAGAAGCGGATATGCATTGCCATTTCAGGCCGGAGGGGTTTTGCTAAGTGATACCCGGTTTTCCGCTTCTGCCCACATTGATCTGCCTTTCCATGACCGCAGTATTCAGCAGATCCCTGCCTTCTCGTACCCCAGGTTATATCCAACGTTTTGATGGTCTGGTTTCTCCGGGATAAATCAATCTTTCCTCAAACGCTCCGAGTCTACGCGCGCTCTCTCTTGTTTTCTTCCCTTCTGTGTTCATTTAAATTTCCCATCCCATTTTCTTCTGTTTGACTTCCTGTTTCCCTTTTTTTGCTTTGTTCTTAACTTATTCGCCAGATTCCCAAGCAAATTTCTCTCTATCCTGTATATAGATTTTTTTACTTTTTCTTACTAGGTACTACTTACATGTTTCGAGCCGACTCGGTTGCTTTATTATTTAATGATTTTTAGCAGACGAATCTGGGTCTTTTTTTTTAATTGAAGAAGTAGCAAAGAAGAATACACTAATCAGGAAATTACTACGTTTGAAATAACTTTATACGCCAGTCAAGCAGCGTACATGACAGGGTCAAATTTGGAGATTTTTCTGCGAACCCGGACATTATTAAAAATTGGGTTCCAGGCCTATGTAATGCAAAACGAGCTCACCGAAAATTTAAAAAAGTAAATTCGCAAGGTTTGGATTGGGCTACGTTGTTCTGCGAATTTTTGTCCCAACTCGCCACATTGTACGGGCGTAGGGAGAGAAGACCAAAAAAAGTTTTAAAACAAAATTGCCCTTCCACATCGTGGTACGATGGTGGTTTCTTAAGGTTTGTGTCAGCTTTGAACCCTATTCGGGGAAAAATGCGTTCAGCCGGATTCGATCATGGTAAGAAGATGGGAGGGCAAGAAATATACAAGTCCCCATGGATATTGAGCAGATGGTCTCCGGTGTTGTTCAAGATGTTATTGTTTTTATTTTAATTTTTCAAATTTCATATTTTCCAGTTGGCTGGCTGGATTAATTATATATGTATAATTGTGTGAAATTGGTCCTTGTTCAAATGCCAAAAAATTCGAGTCAAAAGTGCGTAATTTCCTTAAGATGCGATGACAAAAGGGGGCACGGCAAAGGGATGAGATGCAGAGTGAGTGACATGACAGATGATGGCGATGGGCACCAACCAAGTCTTCCTTGGAATCGTTTTCGGGGGGATTTTGGCTATTTGGAAGTTGTTAAATATGGAAATTTGTCCTGGGAAGTTCCCGCGGTTCAAAACTCATTAAAAGAGGCATTAGGAATGCTATCCCGCCATTGACTGTGTCTCTAATTCAACACAATAAGAGTAAAATAAGTATATATATGAGCTATGTCCCAGGCATTTTGATATTTTCGTTTTAATAAAATGTGAATATGGGTCCAGCACATAATATAAATATAGAAACAACAAAGAGGTAGAAGTGGCAACAGGCAAAATCATAGCAATAGCTCCGTGGGGAGTAGCTGAGATTTAGAAACGGGAGTATTTTTGTATAAAAATATAAGAATCCGAGTCATGTTATAAGCTGGGAAGAAGCGAATCTCCCCCAGGGTCGAATATTCCTCAGTGGACAACGAAAGGTCAACGAAAAATATGGATTCATGGCTCTATCGGGAATACCATCTCAGTAGGGAACAAAGTTGCTTCGGAATGATGTAAAAGTAAGCTATCCATGCCGGGAGGTGGAAGAAGCAGGATGGGGAAGAGGAAGAAGACGGTAGAAGGAAATAAGAGGCGCTTTTTTGGATAGATAATCGTGGGTCTCGTAAGTCGTTGAGAAAAGAGTAATAGGAATGAACTGTGTAAGTCGCGGGAAGAATGTGATAGACATAAGATGTAGGGCTGTCGTTTTTGTCGGTTGTTCGAAATATTTATATAAGAGAGGAAGACGTCCCTCTCGAAGAAAACAACCGTATGGATGGAGTCTTAAATATCACGAGTAGGCCATGAACTTCCCCCACCGCGCTTCAAGACTCCTCCTTGTTTTATTCTTGAGCGGATCCACGTCTATGGATTCAGTACTCGATGCGCTCTTCACACTCCCTCCACTGTATTTGCGCGACAGATCGAACCCGTCCGGTATTACCCTGTTTCCGGCGCCTCCCCTTCCTACGTGGAAGACGGGGGCAACTTCTTTCTCGCGTCGTAGTTGGCGTTCCAGCTCCTCGTCGAAACTAAATATGGCCCGTTCCCCATAGCTGTGTACGTTGCCCGCGCCGCCACGGCCGGAGGTGAAGCGGTCCTGTGGCCGGTTATCTCGAAGGGTGGCCGGGGCCGTGTGGGTGGCTGATTGGCCTGAGGTGGTTGTGGTGGTTTTCAGAGAGACGACATTGCCTGCACCCCCGCGAGAAGTGTGCGTGACGGGACGAGTTGAGTGGGAGATGGCGGGATGAGGCTCGACCAGGCGGTAGGGCATTTTTGATCTTTTATCTCCGGTTTTTATGAAGCTATTGGTATTTCGAGAGTCTGAGTTATTCTGAAACGCTGAAGAAAACTGAAATATGGGTGAGTTTGCTTCAGAACATTGATATCCCCTCTACCACAGCGAAGGGTAAAAGGCTGATATTATATAGAGCCTTGCGAGAGGAGAATAGTCGGCAAAAGGGGCGGGATACAAGAGCAAAACCGAGCACAAAATGACGAGAGGTATTATATAACAAGCTTTCGCAACGTTCCCAGATATTAGCTGTGGTCCTACGGAGCAGAGGACAAACGGGACCCGAAAATCAGCAGCTGGGGGGTGTGTCGCATTATTATATACTTTATTTTCAAATCTCCGGCCACCGGACGCCTGGTTGTACCTGGATTTACTCTTTCCAGCGAGCGGCAATGCGGGGAAAGTCAAATTACTGCTGTGTCTCTTAAGCATCCATTCTGGATGGCTGTCTTCCAGGGTTGCTACAAAGGGTTTGGGCTCGGCTCGTCGGGCGACGGCAAAGGAGAAAATTATCCAGCACATCACAAGGCCCAGCCCGTAAGGAGCCAGCGAGTTCGAGCGCAAAAAATAGAACAAACCAGGCACGAGCCGCCCATGGAATGATGCAGTGAAAATTACGTATGTACGGTTCGTTGGGACTGGCGCTTTGCAATTAACGGCAACTGGGAGAGGCGTTTACTGACGCCATCAGCTAGTAATTCTGGGCTGAACAGAGTTCTGTTTGCGGGGCACTAAAGCGGCGCGGGAACTTGTTTCATCAAATGACGGTGAAAAGGTCTTGTGGCTCAGCAAAAAGGATTCCCTGTGGCTCCACGAGGTGGTATCCGCCAGCATCCTAACAGCATCCTAACAAACTCGGCGGGAACGCTGCTTTAGAGACCACTCATCAGCTGATGGAGGTCGGTGTCCCACTCTCGTAACAGAAAACAGGGTTGGCGGCCAATCGCAACAGCGGGGCTTCAATCGACGGCGACGACGGGAGGGATCAATGTTGCAGTGGTGGAGAGTTTATTACAGCAAGATGAACTCAAGCCCCAGGATCAGCATGGGGAAGCTCAGAAGTTCAGCACCAACGGGGTGTTAGTTAGTTATTAGGACATTCGACGGACATACGGAGTATAGAGTCCTCATGAGGGGAAACTGCAAGCGGCTGTGCTCGTGCGCAAAGGTTTTCGCAGCAATACTCTGGTCGGATACGCGTTTGGAGATTCCACCGTGATGCTTCGGATCCCTCTCTCCTGGCCTGGACTTGCTGCTGGTGCAAGAAGGCATTACAATCATGGAATCACCAACAATTTCCAATTATCTCTTGGCCAGATACGTTGCTTCATATTAAACTTGCCAACAACTATTTTTGGCATGGAAAGGCCAAATCAAAAGTAGCGACCACAGCCATTGTGCTATTGACCACCACATCACAAGGAGTTGCTCGGTATTGGTTAACTATACTTGCTGATTAGAATCAGTCACACACACCGGCCAGGGCCGAGAACATCGCAATGCTTTGCAACATGCAAAACTACTGCGATCACCGCTGATAAGTTCGCTTTTCCTCAGACTAAAATTATTTACGACGACCAAAGATGCACGACTGACGTACATGGAACAAAAGGCATGCCCCTGGTAGATGTCTCTCGTCACGAGGATATGTTGTTGGACAAGCTGAGTTCTGAATGAAATCTACTCTCATGAATAAATGCCCTCCTGCATTCTGATTGGAGATGCCATCACTGTTAGCATCAGCTTCCCAAAGAAAATAGTGCAGTCAAAGAAACAACAAGAGCGGCAACAACAACAACGGAGTAGTAATGCGAAGAATGCTCAAGAATGCTATGCTGAGTTCGGCACAATCCCCTTTTTGGTGCCACGCATAGACCTGCATCATTCTAGGGACCGCCCTAGCCCTCGCTATTTCTCCAGTATCGACTTTGTACCGGGAAAAAATACCCCTTTTGAGCTTTGCGCCATTTTCATCAAACCCCAGTAACTTAATAATGAGCTCAAATACTCTAGATATGTCGTATGAGCATAATATCCTAATATTAGCCAGCGGCAACTCGTTCAATATCCAATATAAGAACCAATTGGCAATGTACACGATCCGGCGGCCGTCGTCCACGGAGGGTACCCAAAAAAAAAGAAAAAAAGAAAAAATTCATCCTTGAAGGCCGAGGCCGATTATCCATTGCCGATATGGCAACTAGGGGAAAAACTGACTGGCTGACCTGGCGGTGAAGAAAAGGTATTTCTAGAAGTCCAAGTTATTCAACGTGAGGTTTGGATGGGAAGGCTCATATGGACACTCATCTCTGTCTACTTCGTCCTAGTCGCCACCCGAAGGCATCGCCTTCAACAACATATATGAATAAATATAAAACTGATTATTGCCAATGGGAATCCTAGGAACCAAAAGATATTATTTGAAGAATTATTTACCTTTATTTCGTATTTTTTGTCTACCTTTACTCTCCCAAGTCATTCGATGCCCCTCAATTTTGCCCATCAGCCATGATCATTTTTAAGCAAACACAACAAACAGGGCTCAAGCTATTCTGCCGCCTTGGACCGCCTTTTAACCTAACCTCCATCGCGTTTCTTCACTTGGGCGTAACTCGGACAGAAACGCCCTTTTCTCGCTATAACGAAGATACATGAACTTAGATGAGGCCCGTTATTTCCCACAGCGTACAGTTTGGAAGCCACCTTGACTTGTCCGTGTACTATTAGCAGCTCCCGATTGTAGCCAAACGACAGCGGCGCATCGCAACAACCCTGCTATCAGCCCAAGTTTCTCTTTTCCCAGAATAGCAAGCAAGCTATTTAGTCTGGCCTCGACTGACACACGCTCGATACCTTCTTCCTTTCAGAAACCAACATAGAGGAATATCCTTTGCGGGGAGGTATACACGGGGATTGGAAAGCGGGCGATTCCCCGTGACAGGAATTGAGGTTATACGGGCAGCTCCGACCCCCGCCATACAAAATGCCGAAATATAAGTCCTACCTACTTTGTTTATCTTCTTGGAGCTTCTTTTTGCTCTGACTTTGGTCCTGTTTATGTGTTTCACATGGGAATCCTCCTGCTGACATCCAATTTACTCTTCTGTAGGTTCTTCCCGATAGTTTACCGGCTGCATTTTCGCATATTCGTTTCAGCTTAGCCTCGAAAGTTTCGATAACGAAAATTGGCGAAGCCAATGTAAATGGATATCATCCGTGCTAACAAATGTGCCTAGGTGATTACTGCGATGTATACCTGACACATGACTCGATGAGTGTGCGGAAGGCGCACAATTCAGGCCGTAATCATTTACGAAATGTCGTCGAATATTACCAAGGTAGGCCCAGATCCCCCAACCCGCATGCGGGACGGCAGAGAGCTTTCTCTAGCTTTACAAAGACTTCTATTTCTCCTTGAACATCATCCAGGCTAACAACTCTTCGTTTGGTCCTGCAGAAATCGGTCATGAGAAAGCACAGTCTGTCATCGATTCTATAACAAATTCGTATGCGGCCGAAGGCCAGGCAAGCTCGAATCCCATGCTTCAACAACCAGGCGCGCCGGGAGCATACCCGCCACCACCATTTGGCTTCCCTGGTGAGTTTCACCGGCACTTTTCCTGTTACATTACATTACCCAATGCGCCTTGCTCTAATATCTATCCTTAGGTCGACCGGGAATGCCCCCGCCCCCACCGTTCGGTATGCCCGGCGCACCTCCTGGAGCACCACCTGGAGGAATGATTCCACGTAAGTCTAATAACCCCACCCCACCCCTAGCCCTTCCCTTTCCATACGAGGAGAATGAAAAGGAAAATAGAGGTCTTCAAAAAATAGCCTAACTAAACAAACCCATATATAGCCCCAGGAGGTCGTGGCATGCCACCCTTCCCGCCACCACCCCACTTCGCCGCAA
>LDEV01000019.1:6624-51150 GCA_001014755.1 Blastomyces silverae | reverse complement strand
ATATTTCTGATTTAGTCAGACTACTTATTATATATACAAAGCTTATTATAGTATTTTATTAAAGTATCTCTGTCTTTAATATATCTATAAGTCTTCTCATTCTTTAAAAAATATCTGTGATTTTTTCATTTAATAATCTATTTCTTTTTTTTAAGAGACTGAAATCTTCTATATTCAGATCTCTTAATTTATAATATTTAAAATATTTTATCAGTATTTTCTTTACACTTTTAATAACTATTATTCTATAAGAGTAGTTTATATTTCAGACTGAATGATTTTCTTCACAGTTACTGTATTTTAATTTATTACTTTTTTATTTCATTAGATAGTTTTTATCACTGTATTTTTTCTATACACAGTGTTTATAGATTTCTTCTCTTCTATAAAATCAGACTATATACTCAAACTGCTGATACTTATAGTATTATATAACTTAAATCTCTCTGTAAAAAATTTCTGTCTCATAGTATTTATTTCTCAGTATAAACTTATTATCTATCAGTATATTAATCTAATATAATACTATTATATTAATAATTATACTGCTGTAGAGCTTTTACTGTCTAACTGAGATTCTGTTTATTTTATAAATCAGAACTCTGTATCAGAGTATTAAGTTTTATTTATATATACTCTCTACTACTTACTCAGAGCTCTCTCAGTTAATACTCTCTAATGAGATACTTTTTATTATTACTGTATACATTTCTTATCTTATATATACTTTATCTTCTCATTCTTATATTCAGCTATTATCTACTGTCAGTTTTATCTTAATATTCTGTGTATCTGTTATTAAAATTATATTCTCACTAAGTATATATCTTATTACTATCACTGTACTCTTAATTATTTTCTTTATAACTTTATTTATCTATTTAACTATTACTTCAGAGATTCATTCAGTCTCTGAAATAATTTTACAGCTTCAGTATATAATAATCATCTTTTATTAAGTTTTCATTAATACAGTTTTTATCAGAGACTTTCTTATCACTGTAATTAATACTTAAATAGCAGATTCAGTATATTTATTACATACTTTCAGATACTCAGATATATTTATTATATATTTCATTCTTCTTAATAGTTAATTATATATTTTTATCTTTATCTTTTTCATCACTCTTACTACTCTCTGTAGATATTTTTTTCTTTTATTATTCATCTTCTTATCTCTCTTTTTATCTTCTAGAATCTGAATAAGTATCTGAATTACTGTTGATAGATTATTAATTCTCTTTTTCTACTTCACAGAGTTTTTCTATTCAGATATACATTGAGTTTTATATATATTCTCACTCTCTTTTTTCATTATTTTATTATTTAAAGTCATCACTCAGATGCTTAAGAGTCACTCAGTGTATTTTTTATAATCTTCTTCACTGTGTCTTGTATATTTTGAGTGTACTTTTGTTAATTTTCATTAAAAAATTTTCCAGTTTGATCACTCTTATATCTTCACTATATTAATAAATAGACAGACTCTTCAGACATGTAATAAACATTATAGAGATCTCTCTTTAACTAAATAAACTCATTCAATGTTGATGTAAGTATATATTAAAGAATTTAATGAAAAAGAGTGTATTTTCTTTGTATAGAATGTGTAGACTGAGTTATAATCTGTGAGATGATTGATCTTCTATTGAGAGATAAGCTAGCTATGTTATATAACATGAGATCATGTGCAGGTGGAGTGATCACTAGGGCAACACCACTAAGGCGGCCGCCGCTATGCTACAGGTTTAAGCTAAGCCGCTCAGCGCTAGCGCTAGACTCACACCTGGCAAACCAAACGGCAAAGGCCGGTCTAAATATTTAAAAGATTTTTGAGAAAAGCGGTCAAGTTTTTTAAAAATAGTTTGGCTTTTCATCACAGCAACAAAAAAAAAGGAACACTAAAAAACACAGGTATTGGTATATAATAAATGACCTAAGAAGACAAGCAGGAAAATAAAAAAGACTTCGAGTTAAAAGCGAGATAAGGTAACATAACATAATAAAAAGGAGTAATAGTAATCAGTAAATAGGTAATTTTCCTCCCAAGGCAGGAGGGGAGGGCGGGGGGTCGTGTGCCGGAAAAGAAAAGCTTTATTGTATGCATATGACACCGTCCACCATGCCATCTCAAGAAGGGCGGGAGAAAGGAGGTGGCGGTAGACGAGGGGAGGAGAGACGGAGGCGCTTTGTGAAAAGCTTTGAAGAAGAAGAAAAGAATATATAAAACTGGTAAAATAGCCTCGTTGATTCATATAGATTGTTGTTGTTCAATCTCCCCTATCCCCCACATCATAAAAAGTGGGTTTTCTTCGGCCCTCGGAATTGACATTGCTGGGCTGGAGCGTGAAAACAAGATAAACGAAAGGGAAAATAAGAAAATTAGTCGCTGAACACATAGGTTGCAGTGCCTGATCTAACGTTGACCTATAAAGATAAAACGCATTACGTCGTTAGCACTGGAAATTTCAAAATGTAGATTTTCCGCATGATCGGGATTCGGAAAAAAAGGGGTTTGGAGGTACACGTGACTACATTTCGCTGTGTGCTGGGGGACAAGGGAAAACGGTCAAAAAACTTACGGTACACCCATCCGCATTGGATCCATTCGCGTCCCAGAACAAGCCGTTTTCATACTTGCACTTTCCACCCAGATCACTGCCTTGGATCTCAATTTTGAAGTCAAGCTTCGCATTGGTGGTTGGTTTGTTCTGGAAAATGGAGATGAAGGTCGCTCCGTCCCGTTTGCCGACACCCAAGTTGATGGGAGCGAAGTTGCCGATTGGGCGGCTTCCATCACCCCATTGGCAGCCCTCTTGGATCGAGACACCCTTGGGGTTGACGTAATACTGAGCGGAGGTGGCCTTATTCTCCCAGACATAGTAGCTGCCAGCATCAGGGCATGTTAGCGGCTCGGTGGAGCCTGGTGAGGCAGAAAGTGGGATAGTTTCGGATTCAGTGCCTGAGAGGGATTTGTTAGAACAAGTTTATTTGATTCCGAATGTGCTTCTAAGAGGAAAATGGGACGAAAGCATGAGAGCTTACCAGGGTAATCGGTACGGCAAACGGCGACGACCTGGTTCATAGTATTCTTGACTTCGACGCCACCGGCACCCTTCATACAAAGCTTCTTAGAGAGGGATGGGTTTGTGAGGCGGAGCTTGCCGCCGGAACATTCCAAGCCACCAACCGACTGGCCAGTCGCACCTTGAGTCGAGGGCCACTGGGTCTTTTGGTAACCAGGAGGGCAAGCATAAGAGCACATGGCTCCATCCTCACACCTATCGCCGTCGATGCCGGTGCGAATATCGGAAACTGAGGAGTCTTTCACGGTGACATATTGAATACCACTCCATCCGCCAAGACCAAGCCAGTTGAGAGAGATGGCGCCGTAATCCGACGGGAATTCAGAGCAAGAAATCTTTCCGTCAGGGAACTCGCTGTCGAGGCCGGAGCCGCCCATTGGGGGCGGCGGTGGTGATGGTGGTGTGGGGATGGAAATGGGGGGAATTTCGATCTTTGGGATTTCAATCTTAGGAATTTCAATCTTAGGAAGATCAACGCTCGGTGACGGGGTAGGAGTTGGTTCGGGCTTCTCGTAGAATTCACCGGCCTTGGGCGCGGTGACTGAGGGCTGTGGAGCGCAAGCGTCGTCCGAGGCATCTGGATCGGCCCACTGCAAGGACCCATCTTTGATACCTTTGCAGGCATCCTTGCTGTCAATAAGTTCGCCATCCAACTCATACGCATAGACGGTTGGTCCAGCAACGACGACGACTTCGGTCGCATCTGGAGCGCGCTTCACATGATGATGGCGATGGTGATTGTGTCTGTGAGGCTGGGCAGCGGCTAGGGAGCCGGCTGCAGCGACGGTCAAAACAACGGAGGCGGTAAACTTCATATTTGGAGTCTTTTCTGTTCAAACGACGTCAAGCCGCACGTGTTGAGAGTAAGGACTGGCGCGAGGTCTCTCGGAGACCCCTATTTGCTTGTCGGGACGGACGAGAGCAACAAGCTGTGCTCCTAGGCGACAAAGGCGTCTATTCGAGATGTCCATTGTTAGAGCGATAACTACCAGTTAAAAGGGTAAAGGGAAGGGTATAGTGGGCGTGGAGAGAGAGAGATGTCAGAACGGGCCCCATTCGAAGTCTATAGATAGAGAGAGCGCAACAATGGTGGAGATCATGTGCCTCAGGATCTTTCTTGGGTGGTCCGTCTCAGGCGATGTGAACTTGCATCGCAAAACAGGAAGAGGGAAAACGTCAACAGCATAGTACTAGCACAACATACACTGGAAATATCAAATATCAACAGTGAACGACACGGTCAATGTGGCTTCTTTATACAAGTTGTAGTAGCGGTGGTAGAGACGAGTTCGATGCGCGCGGGTTATGCGGTCGGCTAAGTGAACGTGAGGATGAATTGACCAGGAACGGACGTGGTGCTGGGGGAGCCTGCCGGAGAGAGAGCGGAAAGCAGGGCACAGGAGCTGTTGAATTTTAAATTTCCGAATGAGTGTGAGAGGAAGACGACACGGTCTTCCAAGTGGGAGGGAAAAGAAAAGACGTTGGCGGAGGGTAGTAGAGAATGATGAGGGCGACGGAAGAGAATGTCGAGAAGAAGAGGTGAGCGAAGCGATGGAGAGAGGAGGAAGGAACGGTAAGCGAGAGAGAAATAATAATAATAATACGGTGCCTGGTAATACCAGTACGCGGCCTGTACAGTACATTGCACACGTACGCCGCACATGGACACTCCACCCTTGTCAGCGCAGGTAATATGCCTTCATTACAAGCCTAGAACCTTGTTGGTTACCCAGGTGTTACCGGCATGTGGTACCTCTCAAGAATAATAATGGACACAGCCAGACCGCCGCCCCATACCGCCGCCGAGTCTGATACGGTGATGCCCAGCTGCTGTCAGCCAATAACACAGTATTCATCCCCGCCAACGTGTGGGGACTCCGAGATGCGCAATTTAAGCCTCACCAAACATTTCAAGATTGGGGCGAAGAGGGCGGGTTGACGTGGAGCAAGCCCTGGTGGGCCCCCTTGAAGAATGTACCCAGGGCGTGCGTGGAAGTACAGGCTGTTCATACAAAACCCTTTTCCATCTCACAGCAACTATCTCTCCAATGTCCATCTGTCTGGCCGTTGCGTGCACAGTACGGAGTAGAGTATTGTTAAGATGGCTATTTATTATTAGACCGGGCTAGGCCCGCCAAATGCGTTACCAGTGTGAGGAATGCATATTTACAATACATAGAGATTATTTTACCCCCTTCAAAAAGAAAGCAAAGAATCTCAGACGTAACAAAAAAACTTCCGTTATGGTACTGTATTTTCACAAGCCCACGTGCATACGGACCCGTACTCAGGCTCATTTCCCATTATCCAGTCTTTCTTTTTGGCATTTTCCCTGTGCCCCTGGGCGCTGACTGCTTAACCGTGGCTGTGAGTTTAACTTTCAGACTATTGGTTGTCACTGCCCAATCGGTTGGCTGGAAACTCCCGGTGCCTGACCCACGAATCTTCGACCCCCGGTTGGAGGCTTGGAGCCTTGGAATCACGAAGTGGCCCTGGAAAATGAAAATAACCCTGGAAGAAATGCAAACCCGGTTGCTACAAACCCAGCCAATGAGGACCGTTTAATACATGGAATGAACGGTTTCGATAACTGCTTTGAAGATTCCAAGTTGGTTGGGTTTGTGGTGGCTTCCAACAATTGACTTCAAGGGATACTTTCTCTCATTTTATTTTTTTTTCATTTTTGGAGGTATCATTCGCCCAACAACAACCAGTGATGTTTTGCAACGGAAAAATGCTTTTAGCGCCAGGGTTCTGTTTCTTTGTTTGTTGAACTCTTTCCTCCATTTCAACCCTTGATTTTGACGCCCAGTTCATTCATAGTTGGCAGCACCGGAAGAATTTTCCGACAGTTATATCTAACTATCTCAACGACTGGTGCCAGCTGGCACATCTAATAAGAAGCAAACCGGGGCGGCTTGCCAACCACAGTGGCAGCACACTTGGGCACAAATGCACACCCGCCCGTGCGTGGCCTGTGGACAACAATATTCTTAAATAATGGGGCGCCTTTTTTTGGAAGTTATGATCAAAGACAGACATGAGTTTTTTTGAGCAGATTCCTATGAGGATCTGCAATGGCCTCCCACTGCCCCCCTAGGCCAGTCTTCAGGCTCTGAGGGCCCAGACCGTTCGGGGCGGCGGGACTAGCGCAGGTCCGACCCTTTTTGTTTCTACTTTTCAGAGACACTGCGCTCGTCCAGCCGTGGTGTATTATTCTGTATGCATGGAACCTATGGGGAGGGGTTACAGTTGAACGTGGTTTTAAAAAAACTGAACGTGGTTTTAAATCTGGGCCCACTTTTTTAAAACCACGTTCAACTTTTAGCGTCCATCTAAAATACACACACTAGACATACTCTACACATAGATTGCACATATTACTAATCATTCTCACTCCCTCAACACTAGAGATTAGGGATTAGGATTAGGGGTTAGGGCAGTTTCGTGCCATGCAGGCAAAAGATGATAACGATTCGGCCCCGGAAAAACATTCGGCGCGAGTCTGGGTAACTACACCCAACCTCAACCACAGTCCTGGGCTTGCAGCGGGGTTACAGTTGAACGTGGTTTATAGAAAACTGAACGTGGTTTTAAATCTGGGCCCACTTTTTTAAAACCATGTTCAACTTTTAGCGTCCATCTAAAATACACACACTAGACATACTCTGCACATAGATCACACATATTACTAAGCATTCTCACTCCCTCAACAACACCTGGATTAGAGGTAGATTAGAGGTTAGAGGTTAAGGATTAGGGGTTAGGATTAGGGTTAGTAAGGGTTAGGGCCTGAGAAATATGAAAAATCTTTACTTACAGCACTCTCTCACTATATTCAGAATATAGTGGGTGGGTGCCGCGAGTATAGAGATTGCTCAGGTGTGTGTGGGAGATGTGTGAGCTCTGACTAGTGTATGTAGTTTTAATGGGGGCATGCCATGGTTATAATTTAAAACCACGCCGAAGGTTTTTCCGGCCGAGATTTAAAACCACGTTCAGTTTTTTTAAAACCACGTTCAACTGTACGCCCCTATGGGGAACAGCTGTCCCGCGGTACGACGCTTACGAAGCCTTCTCCCCGTTTATTTGGTTAGAGCCACAGGGTGGCGCCACTCCGGGTAATTGTTATTCCTGCTCTCATTTTTTGGGCATGGGATGTTTTTAGGGATGGGGAGCCTGGGGATTACCGTACTGCTTTCCTTTGACGTCCCAGATCGTCTTGTTCTCGAAGGTTGGGTTGGTCTGCGAGTGATGATATGATGGTGATGTGTCCTTGGTGAGGACTGCGGTAGGTAATGTATTTACCTATGGACGGTATATAGCCGATGATCAATCATAAAAGTCGGGATTTTGCATGGGCCAACGCTCGGGGCACTGATGAGGCATCTATCTTCAAGGGAAAAAAAAGAACGAGGTATGTATGTACAGAGTACATGTACATGTACATACTTTAGAAACATACTGTAAATGCAGAAGTACAATGATGCCATCATTGTTAACATATGTAGCTATTGACAGTGGTATCTGCATCTGCATCTGCATCTGCTACTGTACATGTACAAGACACACAGCACACAGCACACAATGTCATTTTACATTATATCTCATTGACATGATATAAATGTCTGCATGAAGTAAACAACACCTATGAAGAGAGCATGTGAAAACTATGAAATTCTTTTTACAATTCAACTGAGAAGAGGAAAATATATTTTTCTGTGTGTAAACATATATCACTCCTGATTTCTCATTTTCATTCAGTACAATGAACTATTTTTGCCTTCTTCTTTTTACTCATGCTCATTTCCAAGAGATACACTCTCAGACAGAAGCCAGGTCGTGTGAGGTGGTGAGTAAGGAGGCCTTCACAAACCTTTCAGCACCTGTGGATAAATATATCAATACCGCGGTATGATCATATATTTCAATTGCTCACCCAGGGGGAAAGTAAACTCAATATGATTGTGCGCTCTGCCTATCTTCCTCAAGTAACAATCTAACATAAAATCCAGTATTCCACTGCAATCTATCTTGCCATGAGGTCATATTTGGTGTAATGTGCAGTTAGTCAGGTTGGGGAGAATACCGCCATTCGTTCTCAAGTACAGCACACAGTGAACGGGCCCTAGCAGAATGTGACAGGGAGATAATTCAATCAAGAAGAAATAGAAAATAATGGGCAGAATCAAATCTTGTCCTGTGCAATTTCATTCAATTGCCAAATCTCGTCAGCTTATGAACATGGACGGAGGGGTTGCGTTGCATCTCTCTCCCATGCCGATTTCTATATATATATTTAATTTCTGCCTCTTCATTCCGTGTTCATGGCATTAAGCGCGCGAGATATTGCATGAAGTAATTTGTGATCAGTCATCACTCCATATATATATATATATATATATGATCCTAGAGTCTTCTTCTTCATTAATTTCTCCACATGGCTGCATGTGGAGGGGGTGAGACGAGTACCTGGTTGGGAAAAACGATGTGAGAGTCCGATGGAACGCTTTCATGACTTGTCTCAACCAAAGAAGAGGAGAGAGAAGGGGGAGGGGAAGTTGAAGGCGTACATACATAGGACATTCAGTTGATCTAGGTACTGCCATACGCTCTGAAAGTAAACCTGCCGGCTCTTTCCCTTCTTAATGTTATCCATGCTGCTGTCGATTTGAAGGGGTATGATCGTTTCACTCAAAGAGCGGAGGGATGTCGTGGAACTGATTGTAGTGTTTCTTGGTGATGGTTTGCATTTTTAATTGCTAGGCTGTCATATGGCAAGGAAGAATATGTATACGGAACTTCTGCGTACAGCCCATTCTTTTGCATATCCAATCGGCTAAATTTTGGTCCCTCATATATGTCCTGGGCTCCTCCCCCATCAGCCCCCACCAGTTGGATGCTAAGTAATAGTTACATCTATGTTAAAATCCAAAAAGGGCAGCCATATTAAGATAGGCGTTACCTAGATAAGTCAATGAATACCTGAATTGGGCGGGGAAACATATAAAGGTACGGGAGTACGGAGTATCGAGTACATTGATCAGCTCTGCGTAATGAAGGTGGGTATGAAAATTCTCCACGGTTATTTAGTCTTCGGAGCGGACACATGGACTAGGGAGATGTCCAGGTGTGGACGGCATCGCCTCTTTTGTCCGTGGAACGGATCGCTTTTAATCATCGGGTATTCCCAATTGTGCTATACATGTAGTTTCAAGGCTTTTCGCTCACGATTGAAACAAAATGGGAAAGAAATGTCTGCACGGAAGCGGAAATCTGTTTGGAATGAGCTTTTGGGATGGCCTGCTATTTTAGAAGATCTAGAGCCGGGCCATGGGCTTGCTTCATCGAAGGGAATGTATCTGAATGAGTTTCTTCTTGCTTGGTCATTGTGGTGCGGGTGTTGTTAGTGATGCCTGGGCTGGTGTTTGATGCCCAGATAAGGTTGGCGGTGGCGGAATAATATTTCGCCTAGTGCAATTTCCGGAATAACTGCTTGACCGCACTCCGATGATTTTTTCGATAATTTTCCAACACTGGCAGAACTTCGGGTTGATAGGACGGAGATCTATTTTTGAGGATATCAGTCGAAAGGAAGAAGGGATAGGATAAAAAAAAGCCATGGCTGTGACTTCTGGTGTTCTCACCATCAAACCCACCTCCGGGACCCCTTACCAATTGAATAATGACCAGGTACGTTTATCTTTTCTCGCCTTCGTCCAGCTAGAGGAGAGCTCCAATGTATCGAAGAGATTTAGATGCTGATCGCGAGAGACATATTATCTATAGGTTACTCGGGCTTCATCCGCGCTTCTGCGGCATATAAAGGCGGAAGAGGAAAAGAAAGCTGTGGAATCGACGAAGAAGGATCTCCTGGCTAATAACGACGATGAAGAAGACGACGATGCCGAAGACTCTGCAGATGCTACTCCTGTCTGGCTCGTCATCACCACAAAAAAACATATCGTGGACAAAAACCGATTAAAACCTGGCAAAATCCCTGTCCCGCACTCCCTGAACACATCCCCTTCTCTCAGAGTCTGCCTCATAACGGCCGACCCACAACGCGCGGTGAAGGATGTAATTGCCGACCCTCAATTCCCAGCAACCTTGTCGTCGCGTATTACCAAAGTCATCGGCTACACTAAACTCAAGACTAAATATAAGAGCTTCGAGAGTCGACGACGGCTTTTATCAGAGCATGATGTCTTTTTGGCTGATGATCGGATTATCATGAGGCTGGTGGAGACCCTCGGAAAGATATTTTACAAATCCAGCAAGCGCCCCGTTCCGATTCGCATTGCGGAAGTGCAGAAGGTTGGAGGTAAAAGGGTGAAGAAGGAGGATAGGAAGAGACCACCAACCGATGAGAAGTACTCTGCTGTTGCATCTCCGGCTGTCGTTGCAAAGGAGATCGAGAAGACTCTGGCCAGTGTCCCTGTACATTTGGCGTCTGCCGCTACGACCTCTGTGCGCGTTGGCTCTGCGAACTTTACTCCAGAGAAGTTGGTGGAAAACGTTGAAGCTGTTGTTCAGGGTATGGCGGAAAAGTTTGTTTCCAAGGGATGGAGGAATATCAAGGCTCTACATCTGAAGGGTGCGAATACAATGGCGATGCCCATTTGGCTTGCGAGTGAACTGTGGGTTGATGAAGGTGATGTTCGAGAAGATGAGGACCCCAAGGCTATTGAAGGGTCGAAGAAAACAAGCAAGAAGCGCAAGTCGACTGGGGAGGCGGAACCTGCGAAGTCGAAGAAACCAAAGACTGCCGAGAAGGAAGAGGATGACGATGCTGAATTGATCGCGTCAAGGAAAGCCAAGCTTCAAGCCCAAAAGGCCCGAGCTTTATCAGACGGTGATGAGGTCAATGGGAGCAAGGCCGCCGTCGCCACCGCTCCCGAGGGAGCTACCACCTCCAGCAAGAAGAAGCGAAAGTCTGTTTCAAAGTCCTGATGGGTTTTCCTATTTTGTGTATACATGTTCAAGTATTGTTGTTCTTGGATTGAGTTCGGCGTTTTATTGTGTAGTACTTCCAATTTTTAGGAAATGATAGCTTATCGGGGCGAAGTTTCGATACCCATAATAACATAAAAGCCATTATCGAGCGTCGGACATTGCTATGATTATTCGCTTTCAACCAATTTTGGTCAAATAATTCATTAATTGTATCTCACGTCCATCCGAGAGTTATTCTCGCCGCTCTTGAGCGGCTTTTCGGCCAAATCGGCTTTGCCGTGAATTTCCGAGGGTCCGCTTAGTCATCCAGATTCCCGGCGTTCGGTTTGCGGCAAACAACTTCTCCCCTCCGAAATATCGTGAGAAACCAGGAATCCTGAAACGCAAACCAATCTCATTATACCCATTGATCTCACCTGGCAAGGTTCTCTTGTGCGAACCAGGAGGCTAGGAAAGAGCCAAACGATATTCAACTCAACGGAAGCATCCTCCTTGTCTTACCTCTAGCCATGAATTCCGTTCTTGCTAGAAACTCAATCCTTCGGGCGGCCGCTCCGCTACGACCCCAACCCATTTATCGGTCACAGCTCTCAGCACTTTCTCGGCTACTTTCTACCCTTGCGGTTCTTGAACAGCGCGATGGAAAGATCCAGAGTTCTTCTTTCTCGGCGATCACTGCTGCACAGAAACTGGGCGGCTCAGTAACTGCTTTTGTGGCAGGGGGTGGTGTGAAAAGCGGTGCGGCGGTAGAGGCCTCAAAGATTAAGGGTCTGGATAAGGTTGTTGCCGTGGACAATGCGGCTTATGATAAGGTATGCCAGGGTTTTTGTAGTTGGGGAGGCTGTCGGGTTAATTGATTGTCCCGTTGGCCACATGAGATAGCCAAGCGGAATGATATATATGCTAACCATGTACCTGCTCTACCAATATAGGGATTGCCCGAGAACTACGCTCCCCTTCTTGTTGAGAATATCAAGAAGGAAGGATTTACGCACATCATCGCTGCTCACAGCGCTTTTGGCAAGAATGTTTTGCCCCGAGTTGCAGCACTTTTGGATGTCCAGCAAGTATCTGATATCACAGCCATTGAGAGCGAAGATAGTGGGTTGACCCCATAGCCCGTGATCATGAATGATTTTTTATTGTACTGACTCCCGTTTTATAGCTTTTGTCCGACCCATCTATGCCGGAAATGCTATCCTGACCGTCCAATCCACAGATCCCGTGAAGGTCATCACGGTCCGAGGAACCGCATTCCAAGCCGGCGAAACAACAGGCGGCTCGGCAGAAATCGTTGATGGTGCCGATCCCAACGTACCATCTCCCACAGAATGGGTATCAGAGGACTTAGCCAAGTCTGACCGCCCTGATCTTGGCACTGCTTCCCGCGTCGTCTCTGGCGGACGGGGTCTTAAGTCGAAAGAAGATTTCGATAGACTGATGCCCCCACTCGCGGATGCTTTGGGTGCTGCCATCGGTGCCTCTCGCGCGGCGGTTGATAGCGGCTTCGCCGATAACAGCCTTCAGATCGGCCAGACCGGTAAGAACGTTGCGCCTGAGCTATACCTTTGCGCGGGTATCTCTGGAGCCATCCAGCATCTTGCCGGTATGAAGGATAGCAAGGTCATTGCTGCAATCAACAAGGATCCCGATGCGCCTATTTTCCAGGTTGCAGATGTTGGATTGGTAGGAGATCTATTCGAGAAGGTACCCGAATTGACTGAGAAGCTGAAGAAGTGAAAATAGCTGTATTTTGGTCTCCATTTATTCTTTGTCACATATATAAATTTTCTTTTTATGGCTTTCACTTGTTTCCTTTGGAGTCATCGCTCATAGCATTCCCACGTTTCCTCTTTTTTGCGCCGTTCTCGCTTCCTGATTAGAGACAATTTTTCTTCTGAACAATTGCCTGTACTGAAATCGCTGTTCATACTTATGTACAGTATAAACAAATATGCATTATATGAATAAAAGAAATAGTATGCCTAGGATATATCTCTAGGTAACAGATTTGGCTGAGTAGTTGCAGAAAAATCCTATTTGACAAATTTTGGCAGGTGTTTGAATTGCTATAATTTTCGAAAGACCTACCTCTGCTCACAATAAGACGGTGTCGTGGTGTAGTTGGTTATCACGTGAGTCTAACACACTCAAGGTCCCCAGTTCGAGCCTGGGCGACATCATCTCTTTTTGCATTTTTTTCCTGCCTATCTATGTATGTACCCGATAGTTCATCTCCAAGCCGGCAATTTGCTTTTCCCTTCCTTCTTTATTTCTTTGATTTAATTTTTGATGTTTAATTTTTTCTTGTTCTTTCTTAGTTTAGTATCCCTTAGAACTGTGCTTCATACCCGTAAGTCCTCAAAAACCAAGGCTCTGAAAAAAAGAAAAAAAACGAAAAACGAAAACGAAAAGCACGTGACATGAAAGCCCTAACGAGACTATTTTTTTCTGCTGTGCCAACGCCAGGAAAGTACTGTACAAAATCAGCAGCATTTACTTAACCTGAACGAACAACCCGACGAATCCATGCAGAGAAATACAAAAACAAAACAACGAAGCTGACGCTGTCCAGGCTCGAACTGGAGACCTTGAGTGTGTTAGACTCACGTGATAACCAACTACACCACAGTGCCTTTGCTTGTGAAGGCCGTTTGCCTTCGTGGGACAGAAGTTTTTTTGTTCGCGTGGGCCAGCATTCCATTCTTCTTTCGGCTTCTGGAAGCTTGTGCAGAATCGGTTTTTGATACGCTATCTCAGGGTTCAGAAGGCCGAAAGATAATTTCTCCTTAGCGTGTTTACGCGACTCGGATCAGACTGGTTAATGCAGACTGAAGGAGGACGAGGGTGATGAAGAGAGGAAGCGAATGGAGCAGTATCTTGGGCGACATGATGAATAATAGGCCAATATCTATGCGATCTTGAAGGTTTCTTACGTCATCTCCAATTGCTTGCTTGCTTGATTGATTGATTGATTGATTGATCGATTGATTGATTACATCTTTAAGTTGGTGTCTGCATCCCGTACGGGCGCTACGCAACTGGTCTTGAACTAGCCTAATTGGCCTCGCACGCTACCGCCTGCACAAATATAGCCCCCAAACGCCCGGTTAAGCAAACAAAGCAAACCTTTCCAAGCAAGCACAGCAAGGCAAAACAAACAGTACAAACAGTACAAACAAACAAACAAATAAACGCCATGCAGAGATTAACTTCCCTCAGCTATACGGAGTAGATTTCGGCTTTTCGTTACTTCAAACTTCAACATGAGCTGGCTCGCCCTTGTCTTCGTCGATCTTGTTGCACGCAATCGACAAAAGGAGGCGTTTCATTTCCCAATAAAGAATTGGATAACTAATCAATTTCAGAGATTTTCGACGTCATAATTAGAAATCAGCAAGAAATAAGCGTTCTGTCACAGGCTGTCAGCGGGGGTTGTGCAGGGCTTGGCCGAGTAAGCGCGGCGCTAACCTTCGCCGAAACCAATCTGCGGCTTATTCAGCTTGTCGCTGTCCAAGATTGGAAATCAACACCTCAACGAATACGGGGATGTCGAGTCACCACGCCAAATCCAGACCCCGATGACGGAGGGTGTGGGTAAACCATCTCGAAGTCTTCAGCGATGGCTATCGAGTCCTTCTCGCTTGCGTAAGTGTGGACGGATCTTTGGTCAATACAACCCGTCACTGGCAAGATCTATTGTTGCCTGGCACAAGGCAAGATGGAAGTTGAGGACAGGCTCCTCGCCCTCCCAACCCGACATCGAACGACGGTGTTGATTATTAAACTTCCATTATTTCTCGAGCACGCCCTTTACTATGGAAATGAGTCACCCTGGTTTGCCCAAAAGCGGCCTGCATTTTTCCAATGCACGAATGCGCCCGAAAAGACCTTGGCTAGAGGTTTGGTGCTTTGCTGTTGTTGGTTGATGCCGACATAAATTAGACCAGCTTGACGGTCTGGGCTTGCATCATAACATGCACGGATACGATTGGGTCTCTTAGGCACATTTTTTAGGAGCTGTCCCAAGGGGCTGGCCGATTTAGTTTGACTAGTTTCGAGTTTTTCATCGGTGATCAAGCACTCGGACCCGTGTAATTGCGGGCACTTACTAATTGTGATAGAATAAAGTGACCACTCCTGATAATGATTGATCTCAAGGTTTTACGCCCTTTGAGGAGGCATGGGGGTGAAGGCACAGTATAAGAAGAGGGTTCGATCCCTCTCTTATCCTACATCTTTCTTCTCTCCATCATCAATTCAAAGTACCAAAGCTCTGAAAGAATCCTCTATTTCTCAAAAGAACACCAAAGAAGACTTTTCTCAACTTGACTTTATATACCCTCACGATATCTCAAAAAGATCATTTTCCTGAAGCAGCCAAATCCTGTTCAAGCTTTATATCAAATCCTATCACGTCCTGACGAGCCGTCTCTTTATCAAGCCGTCCCAAAAGCAACAACGGAAATTTCTATCTTCCTCCTTCGACGAAAGGATAATTTTTATCAGAAAATCCTAAACATGGCTTTCAACGCTTCCTCTAAGTCTACCTCTACTCCTCGTGATAGCTCTTCGTCCTCAATTCGAAGTTCATCGTCCATCGCGAGAATGAAGGCCATCCTTCAGCAGTCGGCAAAGAAACCCAACCAAACGAAGACCCAAACCAGTTCGAAGAACATCCCCACTATCATGGAAGCCCGTGCTTCATACTTCGCAACCAGATAGTTATCAAAACGCGACAGAGTGGCTTATATGCCCTGTCCATTTCGACGAGTTATCTGATAGAGGAATAATTAGTAGGAAATGATGCGTTTGGCTGGGAGCATGGAGTTTGGTGCTTGAGAATATTCCCCGTTGTGTCTTTTTCCTATTCTTCGTTCTTGTCTTTGTTTTCTGTTCTTGTCTGTTATTCCTTTGTCATTTGTTATTTTCTTGTTACGACAGACGGTATGCTTGGTTCCTAAGAAGGTGTTTCGTTGGCTCTTGAAAGGAAAAGTTCTAATTTGTGTGAATGGGTGTGTGCTGTATACCTTCCAACTTAATTTTTGTTGATGTCTCAATGTCCTTTTCATGACTTTTCGCTACTTGTTTTGACTAGTTAGTTTTTTCATCTAATAAACCACCTAATATTAACATTATTAAGAATAAGGAATTATATACACATCATATCTGATTTTACTACATATTTCCTCATCATCACAAAAATATCATTCACAAAGTAGCTAATCCTCTCAATGTAGAGGTATCTTTTGAAAAGTTTCAGCCTGGGTGCATGCAGGGCAACCAAATTCCTATTGGTCCAAGTACTGTTTATGCAACGCGCAGGCAGAAATAAAATTTCTAAGTTGGAGGCCGGTGACCGTCACAAAAGACACGCAAGCTACATACATACATGGTCTTATCCACTTCCCTTTTTATTTGGTTTGCAGTAGGAGGGATTAATCATGCATACCAGGACAGGGGATGCTTGCTTATAATTGCCGGTGTCGTTTTCGGGAAAGGGCGGGGCTGACGGGGCTGACTTTAACTACCAGCCGGCTCGGCTTTCGGGACCGGGGGCGGCCTGGTGATCTGATAAGATGCCCAGATGATAAGATCAAGCAATACAGTACAAGTCAGCCCCCTTGCAAGGGTGTTGAGCCGTTTCTGGGCGCTGATTCGGCCAGAAACGACCCTGGCTCTAGGCATACATGTTTCGTTGCCTCGATGACGCATGGGTGAGCCGCTTCTCATGAACTAGTTATAGGATTGCGTGGGAGGTGTTCTAGAAGAATCTGATCCAAGATCCTGGAGGTTTCCGTTCATGGGTTGAGGCTCTATGCATGGATTGCTCGAAAGAAAAGCCGCTGGTTGGTGAGCGGAGTCCGTGAGGTTCCCGGCCTAGACTGGCGTTGCCAAAAGGAGCCCAATTTTATGTGCCGTTGGTTTGATTCTGTTTATCAGCTAGGCACGTTTTTCACAGTTGTTAGCTGGAAAAGTCTCCGTTGTGCACCTTGACAAACCGAAGCTATTTTCAAGGACTTTGCGACGAGGATCCCGTCATGGGTGGCGAGATACCCACTTAGCATCGTGGGAGAGGACCAATTATTTATGATTGGATCAGTGTATTGGAAACAAAGTGCAGATACGTAAGTAGTTATGAAAAAGGGTGCCTGGATTGAACCTCTCATGAATACAGGATGTCTGCCTCCCCAACGCTCCTATTATTACCATCTCTTAAACCCGGGCTGATCCTATATTTCATCCTCAACAAAAAAAATCCCCTGAACGCCTGATGAGACTTGCTGAGGATACGTCATTCCACCAGCTTGCCTCCGAATTTCCCTCAGGGTATGGCTCCCAACAAGACCAGATGATTAAATACTAGCCGTCCAGGGACTATTTTGCCAAAGTCAGTCATTGTCGTGGCACGTCAGCCCTCAGCCTCAGCCTCAGCTTCGGTTGATGTGATGAACTGCAGGGGATTAACGAGATATCAAGTGGAAGCCTGGCAATGCATGATTAGGGAGAATAATAAAATTGAAAAGTAATAGTACAGTACCTACAAAACAAAACCGCTGGAACCCTTACTTTACCTGCTGCAAATCTCTATCCAGCACCTAATTATAAGTTTAGGTGTAGACGTGTAGAACCTTCTAATTCTTGTGGTGGAACGACAAGGGAACTAGCCCATCCTCGCCATATCCCTGTGCAGTGGGACTGAATACTTGACGGATGGGCATTTCGAACTCCTTTCCCATGACAGTGTAGTAGATTCAGGAACCGAAACAAGCGATGTCATACTCAATTGATATGCCGCCTTCGTTGATTTCCTTTCAATATTTATATATTCAGGAACGCTGCGAACGTCCGCAAGTTGAATAATTCGAGTGTCTGTTTATCAGAAAAGACACCCATAAGGACACGCTTTGAATGTGCATACGAGATAGTAGTAGTAGCATCCGGCGCCCAGCTTAGTTGCTGAGTCTGGCAATTCTTCTCTTGCGATCACAGCTTGTCACAAGCCCTCCCCTGTGGAAAGGGGAGATGCGGATGTATCTCAAGCAACACTACCTGAAATCCTAAATGTTCACGTATCCTCCTTTTGTGTTCTCGTAGACAATAATTTGAAGCTAGAAGAGTCTCTTGCGATCCGGAATGCACCTTCAATGTAACCTTTTTCAATGATTGAACCAAGCCAAACATGCTTGGTGGAAGGGAAAATCTCCAGCCGGCCCATGTAGTTGGCCGTTGAATAGATCAAATTCGCAACGCGGTCGGGTTACAACATCACATATCACAGCACCGATTTGGTTCCATCCGTGGATACCTTACCGGGATTTTGCGTCTCTGAAACTTGCTCTCTTGATACCAATTTGATTCGTAGACCGCTGCACTAACGGCAGGTTCAACAGCTATGAGCGCGGTTTGCTGATTTGACTTATGAGGTTGCACTTATTCTCGTGGGTGATATAATGTATCAGTTCCTGAAATTTCAATTTTCGCATTTGTATAAATGAAAGCTAATGAGAAAACCACAAATTAGTCCTAGGTACAGTACAAAATAAGTCCTCTTGCCTGTTCATCTGGGCCCCTTTTACCTCCATAGGAAGCTAACGGAATAGCCCATAGTCAGATATCAGATATAGATATTGTTCCTCGACGATGGATAGCGAATACCTTTCACGCTCAAACCGCCACACAACTCAATTTCGCGTCATTAATATACACCCAATAGCCACCAGCTGTAAGCTCGGGGAACGACTGGCCATCCCCAAGCTTGCCCTCGACACGCACCACCCTCGCCCATCCTGAAACATCAACTTTTGCATGACGCCACTCCTTGGTTCCGATCAAAGCATCCTCTTCCCAGGATTCGCTTTCTGGAACGGGCGGCATCGCCAGTGACGGGTTGATGGGGACATACGAAGTATTTATTGGAATGCTGAGTCTGGACAAGAGCGCTAGTGGGGAGAATTGGAGGACGACAAATGGTTGGTCTGGGGTAGAGGGCAACGATATTTGCACGCTGGAGTAGGGCATAGTGGAAGAAGATGGCGTATCCGATGGGACGAATTTAAAACTCGCCAGCTGGTTGGTTTTTATTGTTTCTCTGTTAGTTGGACTAGCTCTATCGGATTCTCAAGGCATTATCAAGAGAATTTGGAATAGAGTACATACATGTTTAGGGATATTCCAATTTTTGCGTCCTAAATCGCGTATAATACAATTTATCAGTGAAATGTCAAAAGCGGGATGTAATACTGCGGGAAAAAGCAACACACCATTATAAATGGACTCCTTGCGGGAAACATATATCCTCGTTATCCGCGCGTTGCTCGTTTTTTTACCTGGGACTTCAAACCATCCCGGGATCCATAAGATTTCATCATACGGACCTAACAGTCGGAAGAAAAGGATGAGCCGTGTCTTCCTCCTCAACCCTTCTCCCAAAACTAGTATGAAAAAAAAAATGGGCAATCACTGCCTCATTGAGGAACATCTGATATTTACAAGAAGTCCCTGTCGCCACACGCTACTGGAGCCTCCAGACCTCTACTGCCACCACTCTCGACCATCTCGAGGATCCATCTGCAACAGTGGCAGGCCTTCGGATCTGAGAATATTGTTGGATTGCATGTAATCCCAGCGACAGATAGGGAATTCAACAGCAAAAAGAGAAAAAAAAAAAAAAAAAAAAAAAAAAGGGGCCACCCGCCATACCGACGGGAGATTCTAGATATCTCACGATCATAACAGTGCAGGCTCCCCCCTTGTACTCACCGCTTGCAGCAGGATCAGCAAACGACGACTGAGCTTCCAAGTCTGCGTAAGACGCTTCTGGAATCCCCTTTGCTCGACCGACAGAGCAGAAAAATTGGCTTTTCATGCCCAGCCATGGCGACGGCTTGTCTGCGAATGGCACATCACTGGTTGTGTGTGTACATGTACTTCCCTCGACAGCTTTGTTGGTGGTTGGTTCTGACATTTTGGGGAGATATACCACCTAGGTAGTCAGTTCATCTCATTTAAAGGACATTTATTCAAGCAAGATCCCCCCTCTGGAATAGATTTGAGCAATGAGCTGAATGTGCAGAGCGGAGAGATAGGGAGGTAGCTGGAATCGGCAGCTTAAAATAGCTGTCAAGTTCCCTCGACAGCCATCCACAGCTGTCCGAGGCTTTGTTTCTGCGTGGCTCTTGGCATTTTCTTTCAGGAAATACGAATTCGTCTCGTTTGAAGGAAGCAGATACATAGGTAGTAGCTAGTAGCTTTGTGCTTGGGGATGCCTCTTCAATGATATCTGATCAAAGCCGACATTTCGCACTAGATTACACCTCCCAGCAGTCTGTTTAAGCTTTTAGGTTTCTACTTCTTTCGCTTGGCTGGCGATCTAACTACAGGGCTTTTGCTCCACTCCGACGAAGCCCTAGCAGGGGAGCAAGCCAGGGGTTGCTCAAGGGTCATTTCAGAATACGCTGTAATAACAGGAGGGTTCTATCATCCAAAGCAACCTAAATAAAACAAACACAGGGCTGTCAACTTGGAACTCCCAGGTGACACCTTAGGTACCTGATCAATCAAAAAAAAAAAAAAATTCAAATACAGAGTCAAGCTCTTAAAAAACAGAAGTAATCTGATCAACAATAACATAACGCTACTTATATGCCACTAAGAGGATATGTAGTTTGCTAATCAACCAATAAATCCAAGCAGCCGATTTTCTATCTACAGCCCCGATAACAACTCGTTTAGCGTCACCCGTTTACGCACGGCATTCGAATACCCTTCATGAAATCCAACCCATGCCGGATTATTCCCTGCTTTAGCTTGTGCAGCAGCAGCAGCAGAAGCACCAGCACCAGCACCAGCACCACGAGAACCGGGCCGCGCTTCGTTCACGAGAACTCGGCCAAAGAAATCACGTTTCGGTCCATTGGGCCTGGGTGGAAACTTAGATAGGGTTGAGCCGCTGGGACCGCTGAGTTCCTTGGGGTCAATGTCGATAGCGAGAGAGAGATTGTCGCTCTTGGGTCCGGTTAATCTTGCCTGGCCTGCTTGAGAGCGCTGGCGGAGGATTTCCTTTTCGTATTCTTGCTGTAGGACCTGACGGATTGCGTATCGGACGGGTGCCGAAGATCCGCTGCCTTTCAGCTTGGAAAACATGGTTAATGTGTCGAGAGGTCTATAGGCGATCTTGTTAGCTAGGGATATGTTCAAAAAAAAGGTTGCAGTGAAGAGGCAGCTAGATGTGTAAGGTGAAATTTGTGAACCGGGGATAACACGGGAAAGACCTACGGCTCCATCCTGTAAATCCAGCCATCGTGGAAGCCAGTTTCGCTCTCTACCCTTGTATTCTCAAACTTTACTCCTACACCACTCATTACTCTCACTGCCGACTTGACAAGTGCGCGTTCAGTGTCCTTGCGTACGCTAGCAACCCCTCTTTGACTGCCGCTTCCACCAACAATCACAGGTTTGATTTCAGGAGCCAGCATTCTGGTGAGATTCGGAATGAGGTCGATGATAATTGATTCGGTGGAGCGGAACGTGCGAAGAAGAGGAGGGGAGAAGGTCGACTGGAGTTCTGTTAAGATGGCACGGTTCTGTTTTTGGGCTTCAAAAGATGCGAAGTCCGCCTTTGGGCCTGAAAAGGGGTGCTCGTCTTCGTCGTCTTCATTGGCCATTTGGGTCTTATGGTCATCCCAGTTTTGTCGGTTGGAAGAAGAAAAAAGGTGGTGAAATGCGACAACAGACTGGCTAAGATACGGATTGAGTTCCCAGTCTTGATTTGTGTAGACCTTGGATGATATCATGTCATGAAAATGCAGCCACTCGTAGGCGGTATTTGGCTTGGAGAGAATAGTATCATCTTGATACGTCTTGGTTGGATAAACAGCAAAGCAATCCGTAATGCAGCGGTCATATTCGCCTGCAGCATCAACCATTTGCCTTAGACGATTAATTGCATGACGTTTGCGAAGGTCGGAGACTCCAACAGGAATTTTGGCGTTGCCACCCAAAAAGGGGTCTTGGAAAGTTTGTGCAGAGATGGGTGCATTTGGGAAACCGGCCCCATCAAGGAAAACCCTCTCAACGATATCTTTCGTTCCGCCACGTCCTAACCCACGAGCTGATGAGCCATCTCTGGTCGAGTCGTTTAAAATGTGTTGCTCGACCCATTTTCTTGTGAGTCTGATGTCTGCTGTTACACTAGTAGCACGGAGTTTATGTGCTATCCATTCCCCAGCCACTAGAACCCCTCGAATATCGCCCTCTCCAACGCCGCGGTTGTTTGTACGGCGGTCCCTGCTGCTAGTTAGACCCCATGAAGCTTCACAAAGTCGTCTTACTCCGTCTCCGTCACATGGGATTCCCTCCCTTTCGAATACAGTCTTCATTCGCAAAACCACCTTGTCCAGAGACGCTTGTCGCACATGGATAATTTCAGCGATCGAGGAAGATCGCAATGGGCGAAGGCTGGGGTGGTAAACATCGTTGCATATCAGAATCAGCGGCCTAAGGAGGCGGAATTTGTCTCCCTTTCTAGATCCCCTTTTATGGGTCGAGGTAGATTCTAAGGCGTCGCTGGAATTCCTTTGGTCCAACATAACCAGATCGATCAATGCTTTCATGAAACCTCCCTCACCTCCACCACCTGAGCCACCTACAACGCCATCAACCTCATCAACAACGACGCAAACAGGTTTGCCAGGCTTTCGAATCCTTTTGCCACCAGCGTCGACAGACACCCCCTTCACATTCTCAGTGCCGACTGCATCTCGGATTCGACCCTTGACAACGTCTCGACTTCGTTCGTCACTTGCATTGATCTCAAGTACTTCATATCCCGCCTGCTTTGCGCATACGTGAGCGAGAGTAGTTTTACCAAGCCCAGGTGGTCCAGTGAGAAGTAGAACTTTCCGGTGAGCGCGTTCTTCGAAACTATTTGCCATGGGGGCTTTTGGTTTTAGCTTTGCTAGGCCCGGAAATACGATGGCATCCCACCCCTTAAGCCAGCGTAAAACAGAGCGATGCGTCCGCTCATCGCCAATCAGATCTTTAAATCGTCGCGCCCGGTATTTTTCGGTCCACATAAGATTTGATTCTTTACTTGCCCGAGAAACATCAGCAGTTTCAATAGATGGTTGGTGAGCAGGAAGTCGGGAGAGACGGTTACTTCCCTGTGCATCTTCGATTGCGATATCATCAAGTAGTTTGTGAATGGCGATTCCATAGTAGCTTTTCTTTGCTCTGTCTGGAGCTGTAGTTGAACGTTCCGCAATTGTGTGCTCATAAGAAACAGGGGCAGCCGGCTTTCTCTTTCGCAGATTAATAACTTTACCAGAACACGTCCGGATCGTCGTCGGTTCCTTCGAAGTCGCTTCCATTCGAGTCGGAAATAAGAATCTGGAGCTGTTCGCCTTCCCAATAGCATTGGGGACGGCTGGCGCATTTATATGTAGAGGGTTTGTGCTCAATGCCGTATTCGATAGAGCGGCATTGCGATTCTTATCCTGGGATCCAGGGTTGATGTTGAAATTGGAAAATGGGTATACGTCGTGCTCGTCGTCCTCCTCGTCAAGAAAAGGCCCTATTGTCTTATGGCGTTTAGGAGACAAGGTTGTAACAGCGTCGTCAGGCTTCCTTTTCCCTTGATGTGTAGGTAAAACTCCTTTAAGCCCTAACAGCGACTCATTGCTGGAACGGGGTGGCATATCCATATTGATCGAGGGAGGTAAAGCGGGAATTAGGGTCTCGGATGATTGATGGGCGGACAATGCTGTATGCATATTGCCCAAAACATGTATACGGAGAGCTGTCTTGGTTGTTAGTTCTACGAGCAATTAACCTTGGAACTGCTCCCATCTTGCCAGATCCAGAATTTCAGAGCAAAGCCACCCGAATTCGATGACCTGGTCTGGCTCAAGATAACACAGATATTCCGCGTACCTGTCTATATAACCTTATTCTATTCGCGGCGCAAAGGTTAACGCCGGATTATATCGTTCGAAAATCATGAAACTGCATCTCACTTAAACAATTGCGCTCGTAAACTGAGGGTGTGGTTATGGTTATGGTTATTGTTATGCGTGTTTTCATTGATACGAAGAATTCGCAAACCGGCGTCGTCGAGCAATCTGATGCCAACAGCTTCACGCACGCGAAAGCGCGTTGAGTCGCGTTCCAGGCCCGGATCCCCATCGGAGGCCGGCTAATAATTAATCCGATAACGACATTGTTGGGTTTTAAGGGCTGCCGTACCATGGTTTACGCGCTAGTTCGTATTAGGTTAGCGCAAAGAGCCTCCGATCGCGAGTTTTTGGCGATTGATTTATTGGAGACAAGTCAAATCCGTGTACAGAGTACGCTACAGCTATACCGACCGGTACATCCCTCGCCCATCAACCTTGACATTGCGACCAGGCCCGCTTAATCGCCATTATCCGAGCGCTCGAGTTGTTGCGTTTTGTTTTGCGGGTTTCCGAACGCGGCCTTGGAGATCGCTCCTATTCGACAGAGTATCCCCTATCCTGCGCAGGCGGATAGCCTGGACCGACCAAGCCTGTAACCTTTTTCTTTCTTTGTGCCACATCCAGAATGGAGGATCTAAATGCAACTTCAGGCGAGATGGTTACCGATAGCCAACCCGTCACCGCTCCCCAGGATGGGCAATCGGTAACTGAGGCTCCTGCCGCCACACTTTCTCCTAGCCACGTCTCAGGTTGGTTGCGCCTGCTGCCATTATTGGTGACCTTGAATACCTGTGTTCTAGGGTTTTTAAATGTTTTGTGTGCATGCTTATCATACGCTCTGTAACTTAGGCTCGCCATCTCAACCCATTTCGCCTGCTAAAGCAGACCAAGACGTCCCGATTTCAGATAATCCGTTGGATGCGCCCGCATCCCCAAAGCCCCAGAACGAAGCGCCAGAAAAGGAAGACGAGAAAATGGGGGGAACGGATACAGATGCGAAAAAGGAAAACGGTGTGGGAGACGAAGCTGGTGGAAATTCCGCAACACAGCAACAACCAGTCGAAAATGTTGATGACCAACCCGCGCAGACGAAAGCTTCCTTGGAGGCTTCAGCGCGCTCACACCTGGTAGCCCAAACACACGCTATTATCCTTCCAAGCTACACGAGCTGGTTTGATATGAACACGATTCATACTGTTGAGAAGAAAGCACTTCCTGAATTTTTCAATAGTCGAAACCGCAGCAAAACTCCTGCCATCTACAAAGATTATCGCGATTTCATGATCAACACCTACCGCTTGAACCCTGTCGAGTATCTTACTGTCACTGCCTGCCGACGAAACTTGGCAGGTGATGTGTGTGCTATTATGCGTGTGCACTCATTCCTTGAGCACTGGGGGTTGATCAACTACCAGGTATGCGTCTATGGGGCAATGAACGTGTATATCGTTTTGGCTAACTTGTAAAACAGGTGGATCCTCAGACAAGGCCTTCCAACATTGGTCCTCCTATGACAGGTCACTTCAGGGTCACAGCAGACACTCCCCGAGGCTTGCAGCCGTTCCAGCCAGCTCCTAACGCAATCGTCACGCCCGGCAAACCCCACCCATCTACTGAACGAGCCGTATCTGCTACTCCAATTCCAAAAGGCGATCTCAATCTGGAGATTCGTCGCAATATCTATGACGAAAAGGGGAAAGGCATTACAACAGCAGAGGACAAGGAAAAGCAGACAAATGGCGAAGCCGCAACCACAAATGGCACTGGCGGCGATTCTTCAATCAAGACAATGGAAGCTGCAGCGAAGGAACCAAAGAAGATCTTCCATTGCTATTCTTGTGGTATCGACTGCACACGGTTACGATTCCATTATGCAAAATCTGCCCCTGTGTCGAGTAATCCCAATGCCCCGGATACCAAATATGATCTCTGTCCGAATTGCTTCCTGCAAGGTAGGCTACCATCATCTCACCACGCTTCCGACTTCGTCAAATTGGAGGATAGTCCGTATACCACAATCCCAGATCGAGATGCTCCATGGAGTAACTCCGAACTTCTCCTCCTTTTGGAGGGTCTGGAGAATTTCGACGACAACTGGCGACAGATTGCTCGTCATGTTGGCACACGCACATCGGAAGAATGTGTCATGAAATTCCTTCAGCTAGAAATCGAAGATAAATATTTAGAAGACACCCAGGATAGCTCTCTGATCCGCGCGATGAGCGGAAGAGAGCCCATTAGCCAACTTGACAACCCCGTTCTCTCCGTTGTATCCTACTTGGCCGAAATGGCCGAACCAGCGGTTGCAGCGGCCGCTGCCGGTCGATCAGTTGAGGAAATACGCCGCGAACTTCAGAAACAACTCGATAGAGGCTTTGCAGGTACCGCACCTGCCGACAATCAAGATAAAGATAAGGATATGGACAAGGACGAAGCCAAGGATAAGGACAAGGGTAAAGAAGGAGAGGCCATGAAGTCCGAAGATTCGATGGAAATCGACGTTGCAACCGAACCTGAATCATCAGCTGTTGTACGGAGTACGGTAGGGGACAAACAAGCCTCGCGTCCTTCTATCGCAACGATTGGTTTGGCTACTGCTGCTGCCCGCGCAGCCGCTTTTGCTTCCAACGAAGAAAGAGAAATGACCCGTCTGGTAGCCGCGGCCGTTAACATTACACTGCAAAAATTCGACATCAAGCTCGCCCAGTTCACCGAGCTCGAAAAGATTGTTGAAGCCGAGCGGAGAGATTTGGAGCAAGGCCGCCAACAACTTTTCCTTGACCGCATTGCACTTAAGAAGAGGATCAAGGAAGTTCAGGATCTACTTAAATCTGCTAGCCTAGAAGGGCCCGAGGAAGGCGCTGCTATGGCTGTTGATGCGGGAACGGTGGGCATTGGTGAACGTTATGGGTTCCAGCAACCCGCTGCTGGACAAGCGGCGGTTCCTCCCCCACCCAGTGCGCAAGGTGGCGAGCACAAAACTTTTGAGATCTAAAAAAAAAACGCAAAACAAACGAATAATTGCTTAGATCGCTCTAGAATTTTGAAGGAGGGGATGGGAGAAGATAAAATTGTTGAGGGAAGGATAATTTGATGTTCGATGGGGGTGTTAAAGTCGAGTTAATAAAATCGGAGGGGGTTATCCCTACTACTACCCTGTGCCTGGGACGGGGCTCTTTTGTACTTTTTCCCTTTTATTTTCTACCAACGGCGCAAGTTCTCTGGATAGGTCTCCTTAGTTTCTCTTTCTGTTTTGTTTATTTTATTCTGGGGGCGGTATACAGCTGGAGGAGTTCTTTTCATTTAGGTTCTGTTTTTACATTCGCTCGTTTGTCGTTCTCGACTCGAGCATACCTGTCTGTCTGTTCCATATCCGGACGGTCAGAGAGAGGGAGCCAGGGAAAAGAAACCCTTGATCTCTTGCCACTAAATTCAGTTCAAAAGCCCCTGTTCACGTTTTGCGTCTCAGTGAGTTAACTTAGTTTCGGTTGAACGGTTTGAGGTAATTGGAACTTTTTTGCCCCTGCTTCTTTTCTCCATTTCCTCACCCAATATGTGTACGATCCGATTTAACAGTCGAAATTTCATTCGCGAATTTTAGTTTTTTTCCTATTATTTTTGAACTTAATGGCGGATCAGGGTTATTTTCAATTCCTCCCCCCCGGTCTCAACTTTCATCACAGGGTTCTTTGTTATTCCTTGTTTAAAATGCAATTGCTTTTACTCTTGTACAGTACTGGTAGAAAATAAAGGTGACTGACTAGTTCGAGTTCTCTTCTTTGTTTGCCATTTACCTCCCATGGAGTCGTTGATTGGGATGGATAGATTTCTGGTAGAATGACTACGGTTTTCGTCCCGTTTCGAGTAGCATTTTCGGGCTTAATGAACTAAGGGGCGCTGTAGTATTCTAATATTAACTGTGATGGTAATGTACCGCACACGTATATTCCGTACGGAGGTGCTAATATATATATAGATTATTGACATTAATGGTATATACACCCCTTTCCCGGGCATATAACATAGACTTCTCTAAACCAGTTAGATCAGGCTATGATTACACTATTCAAGCCTCCGCCTTTTTCTACGATTTTCGGATAATTCCTCCTCAACAGGGATGGTATCTGGCCCGAATTCTTCCCATTCACTGCGATACAAAACGCGATCTCGCCAGTCTATCAAATCCTGTTTCGTTTTTTGGGTGCCCGACGGCCTGGCCACCGCGATTTTATCGTCACCTCCCATTTCTATATCTGAATCCTCGTGTTCAGGCAAGAGGGATGGCGGCGGGGATTGGTTCAGTAGTTTCCACAGGCGGAGCTCTTCAATGCGGCTGGATTTCTGGTCCATGGATGCAGCGTGTATTTCTTCGGGGTCCAAGTGCGATTCATCTTCGTCGTCGTTGGATGTGGTACTGCTTGGTGAAGAAGGGTTCGATACTCCTGAGTCAGAGGAATCGTTGGTGGGTGGCTCTTCGGCTTCTGATTGGTTTTCGGATACAGCCACGGATAGAGCAACGCTGCTAGCACGGGAGGTCCTCGATCTAGTGCCTTCTAGCGATAGTTCCGCCTCAACTTCGTTGTATGTGAGCGGAAGAGGTTTGCAGCCCTTGCGATGTCGTATGTCTGCGACGTCCAGATTATGACGTCGTGGAGCACCTATCCAAAACTGTCGAGAATTGTGGCTCATTCTCAGGATGTCCACCGCTGCTCCTACATCTTCCCTTCTCACTAGCTTTGCGCGCCCATATCCACCTCGCTCTAGCGAGCGTAAACGTGACATAGCAAAAAATATAGAGGAATGTACCAAGCGGCGCGTGAGGCTGACTGCTAAGGCATAGAAGTCGGCAAATGCCTCGCAGGTCAAGGACGGCGTTTCACCATCAACACTGAGGTGGTACCAGTTATCCTCGATTCTGTTTTTGCCGGCGTTCATGAATATCCGCTCCGAAAGCAGAATCCAGTTTCCCGCATTCAGCAGCTGCGAAGTGGCTAGTATGCTTGGTGGTGGATGTGAGTTGCCTGCATCTTCATTTCCACCATCGCCTGAGCGGTCCCGTTCAGCATCTAGCTCATTCTCAACCATCGCTGCAACGTGGCGATCAACAAGCCACATGTCTCCGTATTTCCGCCTGCCCACTGTATTTTTGGTCTGCTCATCCTGTCGCGATAACGCTAGCGCATTGTCTTCTAAAGCCTGACAGCATTCCTTGCCAATCTCTGAGGCCGCAGGCACGTCGGAGAGAATAAGGGGCTTGCCATAACGGGTTTTAAGTTGATGAGTCTCAAGTCCACGATGTAGAGCGGCGAGGTAATCCCGTATCTCCATCTCAGATTTTGACCCAAGAAGCGAAGCTATTTCCGGAATCCTATCTTTGCCCTTCCTTTCAAGGGCGTTGAATAACATCTCTTTCTCTTTGGAGCTCCAAGTAATAATCCCGAGCTGTGAAGGTGCAAAGCCGGATCCACTTGCATCTACACCCCCATCAACTGTGCTTTGTACAAAGTCATTAAAGAGCTTGACATAGCTTTCAGAAGGAAGCTTCTTATCAGTTCGCGAACCGTTTCTCCATGACTTAGAATGCACGGTTGCCGAACCGCCGGACTGTGGTCTGGTAGGGCTGCTCAATTCTGTGCTTGACTCAAGCCTAAGGTTTTGTAATGGCGGCGATGATGCGGTGAGGCCTGTAGGAAATATCCCACGGCCAAAAGAGTTATTATCGGAGGAGTCCTCTTCTTCGTCCGGGTCGTAGGCACTTGCCGTGCTGCTCATGTTTAAGAATGGCTACCAATCGCGAGCTCCGCCGCTGGTTAACATGTTCTGAACACCTTCGAGGAAACGCTGGTAGAAACAACATGACACCTTAACTCCTGACCAAGAAATGTAATGCAAAAATAATAGTCATGAGAGTGGAAATTGTGTGATCGTAGCCACATTGACAGCTTTAGAAATATCGCCGTGATGTTTCTCGTGCCAGCGGACTGAAATATTTTGCCATTTAGAGTTTACCTTCCACAGTTTGCATTGTTTGCATCCAGTAACTATCCCAAAGCCCCAGAATATTGATCTCCGCCGGCCGCAGCTTGACCAGTGTTGGGTTTGAGTGAGCTTGATTATCAATAGCTATGGAAGATGCGGTGGTTGACAAAATGTATGCGAGAATTCAGGTGCGCTGCTGTCTACGGGAATTACCTTCTTAGCCATCGATGCCTTTCCTCAGCAGCAGCAACAGCAGCAACAGCCGCCACACCCCACTCGCCTGGATCTTTACTCCCATCCTCTGATTTTCGGCTTCGGAGTTACCAAGAAGAATGTATACAGTCTGTCCTCTCATATTTGGAGAAGGGCCACAAAAGGCTAGGTATTTCGTTAGCCACGGGGAGTGGGAAGACTGTGAGCAGCACACTTCATATTTGTCCACGTCCGGCCCTTTCGCTAACTTCTGACTGGGATAGGTGATTTTTACACAGCTGATCGATCGCATTCCTCCCCGCGATGAAATCGCGAAACAAACACTTATCCTAGTCCATCGAAAAGAGCTAGTCGAACAGGCAGCAAAGCATTGCATGCTTGCCTACCCAGGGAAGACTATCGAAATTGAAATGGGGACTAGTCACGCGACAGGAACAGCGGAAATAACCATAGCGTCTATCCGCAGCCTCCTTTCAAAAGGGCGGATTGAAAAGTTTGACCCGGAGAGATATAAACTCATTTTGGTGGATGAAGCACACCACATCGTAGCTCCGTCGTATAGAGAAGCCCTTGGATATTTCGGCTTGAATGAAGCGTCGGGAGGATCTCCAGCTCTTGTTGGCGTGTCGGCAACTTTTTCGCGGTTCGATGGACTGAAGTTGGGAGCTGCGATTGACCACATCGTCTATCATAAAGATTACATCGATATGATTGGCGAAAAGTGGCTTGCTGATGCGGTCTTCACGACCGTGAATTCTAGAGCTGACCTATCAAAAGTTTCGGATGCGCCTAATGGCGATTTCCAGACAGGTCAGTTATCAGCAGCTGTTAACACTGACACAATAAACGACATTACTGTCCGAGCTTGGCTCTCCAGGGCGAAGGAGAGAAAATCAACCCTCGTTTTTGGGGTCGACATTGACCACGTCAAGTGCCTTACTGGGACATTCCGCAGGTTTGGCATCGATGCGAGATATATTACCAGTCAGACTCACAAAGATCTCCGTACCAATGAACTTGAAGCTTTCCGCAACCAAGAATACCCAGTTTTGGTAAACTGTGGACTTTTTACGGAAGGAACTGACATCCCTAATATTGATTGTGTGCTTCTTGCACGCCCGACGAGATCTAAAAACCTTTTGATCCAAATGATTGGAAGAGGATTAAGACTATACCCGGGGAAGAAGAACTGTCATATTATTGATATGGTTGCGTCTCTTGACACTGGTGTTACTACCACGCCTACCCTATTTGGCCTACACCCGGACGAAGGACTTGACGAAACAAAGATGGAGGACATAGAGAAGAAACTCAAAGGCCACGAAGGGGATGGCTTTAAATCAAAACCGAAGCCCTCTGCGATTTCTGCGGATAAAGTGGCTGTTGATTTTACCGATTATGATTCGGTACATGATTTGCTTCAGGATACGTCAGGCGAAAGACATATTCGTTCACTAAGCAAAAATGCCTGGGTATTAGTGGGCCCTGGTCGATATGTGCTGAATGCGCCCTCTGGAAGAATCGCAATCACCAAGGATGACGCAGGCTTGTATTCGGTATCTCATGTCAGAGCGTTGAGCCCTACTTCACATTCAAAAAGCCCGTTTAGCCGCCCCCGAGAGATTGCCTCGTCACTTGAATTGGCCCAAGCAGTGCACGCCGCCGATACGCTGGCTAGCCGCATTTTTCTGCCAGTTTTTGTCGCCACATGGCAACCGTGGAGAAAGAAGTACGCTAGCATTGGCCAGATTGCGTTTCTCAACAAGCATCTTCCATTCGATAATCAGATTAAGCCGGGGGAAATTACGAAAGGTGATGCAGCGGATATGATTACGAAGGTCAAGCACGGGGCCAAGGGGCAGTTCAAGAACATAATCGCCATCAAACGGCGTCTGGGCAGAGAAAAGGCCAAGGAATCTAGGCTGGAGGAGCTGAAGAGCAGGGAGGAAGTTAAAGTTGGTCCGCTCAATTAGAAATCTTTTTTGGTTACTCGTTGATCAGGTGTGGGCGCTGTATAAAAATGATACCCATGTATAATATTTGCGTGTATATATTGTATGTATGTATAATTAACCTTTTAAATATGCTTTGAAGAAAAGCATTTACACACTCCCTCTTAAGGTATGTCTTCAAAAGTATATATGGTTGAGATGCGTTTCGTTTATATGGGACTCGAGGGTTGAATTGCGGCTATCCGTGGTGGTCCGTGCGTGACTTCCGAGAATAAGGTTTGCTTGTTTTTCCTCCGTCGAGCTCCTTATCTCAACCTCCTTTTTGGCGCTTTTGCCTGTCCGTTTTCTTGGTGCTCCCCTCCTCCCTCCCTCCCCTTCCGCCTCTCTTTTTCTCCCACCCCCTCCCCACTCAGTCCTGGATTCGTTTTCGCACATTTCGTGGGCTTGTGCTCTGTCGTGATCGAGTCGCGGATGAGTGCGCGTCCTTCAAATGCAGAGGCGCCTCTCCGGCTCAAATCAGCACGATCAGTCGCATACAGTTATTGACGCTGCGCACGCAAGGAGACATGGGCGTGCCATTGATGGTACATGTTGTTTACTTGTCCCACAGATGAATCAGCAGAAAGCGACAAATTTGTATCGCGGAGAGGAATCCAATTCATCCCTGTTCACTAGCACCTGTGGATTTGCGGGCGGCACGGCACACCCGACTCCCCTTAACGTCCCGACTCGACAGAAAGCCGTAATGCCATTTGAATCGCAATCCTTTTCGCCAACGATCGATAAGTCAATGGAGGGCCAAAGACTACGAAGATCCCGGTCGCGAAACCCGTGGTCATGTTCTCTCCTGACATTGTCCCTCACCTTCCTCAGTGCCCTCGCCCTTTTCGGAATCATTCACTCCTACATGACCCGCCAAATCGACCCACAAGGCTGTAATACACCTCGAATGATGCCCACTTATATTAAACTTATTGGATTCGATACGGAACATACCCGCTTCGCGAGCAAATATGGACTATACCTGTATCGGGAGCGTGGGGTTGACGAATATAGCGAACAAGATATTGGGGTAGGGAGATATTCTGTTTTCATTTCTTTCTATTGGGATAATCCAGAGTCAATCAATGCTAACTATTGGAATAGCTTAGGGGTGTGCCAGTATTGTTCCTCCCTGGAAATGCTGGGAGCTATAGGCAAGGGCGGTCACTAGCATCGGAAGCGTCGTTATATTTCCAGAATGTAATAAGACATGACCAGGAGAAAGTCAATGCAGGGACACGAAGTTTAGATTTCTTCATGGCGGATTTCAACGAGGACATGGCGGCATTTCATGGACAAACGTTACTCGACCAGGCGGAATACGTAAACGAAGCTCTAGCCTATATACTCTCTCTCTATCATGACCCTAAACGCCCTGGGAGAGACCCGAACCTCCCAGATCCTAGCTCCGTGATTCTCATTGGTCATTCAATGGGTGGGATCGTTGCTCGAACGGTGCTTACAATGTCGAATTACCAGGCAAATTCGGTGAACACAATCATTACGATGTCAACCCCTCACGCTCGGCCTCCAGTATCGTTCGATGTAGATGTTGTTCGCACATACAAACAGATTAACGATTACTGGCGTGAAGCATATTCTCAGAAATGGGCTAACAACAATCCGTTATGGCATGTTACCTTGATATCTATTGCTGGAGGTGGGGGCGACTCGATTGTCCCTTCTGATTATACAAGCCTATCGTCCCTTGTTCCTGAAACCCACGGATTTACCGTATTCACATCCACTATGCCAAATGTCTGGACTGGAATGGATCACCTTTCCATCGCTTGGTGCGACTCGTTCCGAAAAGTAATCATTCGCTCACTTTTCGACTTGGTGGACGTTAGACGATCGTCCCAGACGAAGCAGAGAGCGGAAAGAATGAGCGTATTCAAAAAGTGGTACCTCACGGGGATGGAAGCCATTTCTGAAAGGACTCTCCCACAAAAAGGTCAGTTTTCCATAGTCAGCTATCCCTTCATTTTCCATACTTACAGGTTTCACAGACCCGACAACACTCTTGACTTTGGAAGATAATACAAATTCAATTCTACCCCAAGGACAGCGGCTAGTTTTGCGCAGTTTTGGTAACCGCCAGTTACCCAAAGCGCATCTTCTTCCCGTTCCTCCCCAAGGAGCTTCAGGGAAAAAGTTTACCCTTCTAACAGATCAACGTCTCGACCCTCCTGGTGGCAACGGGAAACTAGAAGTCTTATTCTGTAGCGTCTTCCCTTTGCGAGCTGGCCATTCAGCTGCCCTCCTGTCTCTGAATATGGATCTCTCCGGCGGTAGCGCGGGTTCCACTCGGTTGGCTTGCAAGAGTGCCGTGGAGGATGTAATACATCTTCCAGCATCGACACGCTCGTCCAAGTTCGCCTTCGATAATACCATTCCATTTTCATATCTGCAATATAACTTGGAGGATCTGGTGGAGCATCAATTCGTAGCTGTTGTTGACAAAGCTCCAAAACATTCCTCTGGTTGGCTTGTTGCGGAATTTTCAGACAGCTCCGACGCTCTCATCCAAACCAAGGTTGGACTTGGCCGCCTTCTGGGTGCCGGACTTAATATTCGACTTCCAGCAGAACGACCGATGTTGACCGAAGTGAAAATACCCGCTCTGCACTCGAGTCTCTTAGCTTATAAGCTGAGAGTCGGCAAGCAGCCGTGCGGCGAGCATGCTGAGCTGTTTACTCCCCTGCTACGACAGTATATCTCGGAACCACATGAATCGAAGTACTTTGTCAATGTCAAAGAAGCCGATATCAACTTGCATGGTGTTGCACCCTATATGCCTCCACACCTTCGAGAGCAAAGTGCTATTCGTGGCATTTCGTTTCAGCTTTGGTCTGACCCTAGCTGTAATGCTTCAATGGAGCTTTCGTTGCGTGTGGACGTTATCGGTAGCATGGGGAAACTTGCCATGCGGTATCGTACGGTATTTGTGGCGCTTCCACTTCTTGTGATTGCACTAGTTCTCCGGAAGCAGTTCCAGATATATGACAAAACAGGTTTGTCCTACTACCTCAGCGCTTTTGAACGGATTCTGACTTTATTAGGTGTTTTTATCCCTTTCTCGGAGGCGCTGGATCTTTGTCTTCGATTTTCATTACCGCTCGTATTCATCATACTGACATTTGTTGCAACATCTTTGGCAACATCAACTTCGGGGATGGACAACCCGGAGAAAGTATTAATGGATTGGCGATCGAACTCCACCGAAACTGTCATAGACTTCACTAGAAACGATTTACTTTTGGGCTCTCAAGATAGCTTTTTCTGGTTCTTGATCCCATTGTTTGGTCTGATCAGCATCGGATTGTGCGCTGTGGTAAATTACATTGTCGTGGCCTTGATTTATGGCTTGTCGACAATCCGCAGAGTTTTGATATCACGCCGAGGATACATAAAGCATGATGACCCAAGGTAAGCTGATTGACACGCAATAACAACGCCTGAGGTGTATCTTGAATTTATTGCTGACTCACCTTTAGACCCGCGGCGATTTACCCATCACTCTCTCCGAGGCAAAGGATCATTAACTCCGCTGTTTTACTGTGTTTTGTGGCAACTGTCATTCCATATCAGTTCGCGTATCTCGTAGCATGCATTGTGCAATTAGCAACCTGCGTGCAGACTTTGCAATATGCGAGAGAAACGGTGAGCATAACTCCCAATTCACCCTTCCCTCGTAAAAATTAATTAGCTGATGCTGATAAATGAGAGCAGAAGTCGAACTCGCAGTATAATTTCTACAATTACGTTCATTCCATCTTCGTCCTTATGCTATGGATACTACCGGTTAATGTCCTTGTGTTTGCAGTTTGGGTTCACAATCTCGCTGTCCACTGGTGGACGCCGTTCGCATCACATCACAATGTCTTATCTATAATGCCATTTATACTTCTCGTTGAGACGCTCACAAATGGGAATATGATCCCAAGAGTAACCTCAAGGTACGTAGTATTCTGAGTTCACTCCCTAGGACTGGAATACTCCCGTTCGCTGCTTCGCCCTGTTGCCTTCAACCCTAACATGTGCTTCTTTATAATCCAGATTGCGACATATCACTTCCGCCTTATTTGTTATCCTGGCTGTATATGCCGCGCTCTACGGCGTGACATATGCATATCTCCTCCATCACATTGCAAACATAGTCACTGCCTGGCTTGTTGCTGTACATTTTGCCAGCAGTGGTTTCTCGCTTCAGAATTTAAGTCAAGCCTTTGAGAGCTCGGGCTTCGGGGAAGACGGGCCTCCGGCAACTAATGGTCATGTTAAAAAGCTCCCTTAAATTATTACTGTTTATAATTTTATCCCCTTGTTTCTTCATCGCTTTTTATGTGGCTTTTTGTAAGCGAATAGCTGGCATTTGACGGCGTTTTTCACTTTTTTGTTCTCATTATGTTTACTTGGCGTTAGAGAATTATTTATATCCTCTTATTCCCAACGGTTGTACGAGGGATGATATCCCAGCTAGACCCCCGCGTTTTTTCTTATTTGTTTTTCTTCTTCTTCTTCTTCTTCTTTTCGCGCTTTATGTTCTTTTCATTATATTATATCTCTATTTTTTATTTTTATTTTTATTTCTTTTGGTACGTGAGAGCATTATGTTATTAATGCAGGTTGGTTAGCTCCTTTTTCTTCTTAGCGTCGGAGAGGCCGTACACGTACATATGCAGACATTGTTCTTCCAGGCTCATTCAACCGCTATTACCTTCATGGAAGGCCCTATTGCTTCTGTCCATCGCATAGGTCATCGTTCTTATGGGCAGAGGTGTTCTTCGACTTTTCTTCTCATTTGTTAGATGGAGAACGCTTCTATTCCTTTAATATTGATCCATCCTCACCTCTCTGCCTGTTGACCTTTCTTCTCATTGTCACTATTGCCTAACCTGGTTTATACATGTCAATATTATAAATGTATATCTTTAAATTTTAAAATTTAGTATCATAGTTCCTTGTTCTCTTCTTACCTCGGCAATCAAAATACATGATAGACTAACCTTTAGGTAGTGAGTTGCGCTTGGCACGGTTAATACATAGCTTGATGTAAAATGCTGTTGCCTCTGGCTTAAGTGGGCCAGCCCTTGTCTCTCGAATTCTGGAGCGAGTGCTATTTATATTCATGCTAGCAATAGGCGGCTGGAATTGGAGGTTGGTGGGGCGGGAAATTTGGCTATCGGCGTGCCCGGCTGTGTAGATTCTGCGCTTGAAAATTGTGCTTCAGTTGTCCGACAATTTACGGGGTAATCGTGCCTACGCTAAAAACCCACCACATCTGTGGGTGAGTGCCCCTCACCGCAACGCTATTATCACCACAACATGATTTTTCTAAAAAAATAGGTATCTTTTATATGAGAAATCATACAAAAGATACCTCTCAAGCATTTTTTAAAAATTTACTCTATCTTCAACACAACATCAGATATGAATAAGATATTAAGAGTATAAGTAAATTTTTCAGTAGAGAATATAGTAATATCAAAATTTTTAAAGAAAATTGAATCATTCTACTCATTCTAGAAAGTTATCATATTTAAGTACCGAATCTACTAGTGATTTTCAATTTAACAGTAAAACACTCTGATATATTTAAATTCTTTGATACTACTATATTCTCTGTACTAGAATATACTTATATCGTGAATATCTTACTCATATCTGATGTTGGGTTGAAGATATTGTTTTTTTTTATCTAGGTATCTTTTATATGGTGAGCTCATACAAAAGATACCAGTTGTGTTGCAGTGATAATAGTGTTGCGGTGAGGCGCACCCACCCACAGATGTGGTGGGTTTTTAGTGTAGGCACGAGTAGTTGGCAAGGGACGAAGTATTTGGTGTGGAGGAATCCGTTTGTGCGGCTGGACGTATTTAATAATCCCCCCTCTGTCGACACGAACTGCAGTGACATAAATATCGTATATTGGCTTCACGTAGTAAATCATATAAAAAGCAAAATGCAGATCCGTATCAACCTACATAGTAAAGTAGATTACGGAGTACAGAGTAGAGGTATCATATGAATTGAACAGACAGTACTTAGTAGGTATCTTAGCTGGAAACGACTCATTATAAGACACATAAACCGTGCACACGCAGAACAGGAAAAAAAAAGACAAAAAATCACAGAGAGAGGGAAATCGAAAAGTGCTAATTAGCCAACGTCACTTTCTCATTCAGCCACTTCTCCCCGCCCGCCTTAATGACCTCCTCAAAAATCCACTCCCCAACATCCGCCCGCTGGATTGAATGCCCCAGGGCAGGCGCCTTTTCCGTCCCGACCTTCAAAGTCTTCCACCCCTTTCCACTGGCGATAGAATGATCACCAACCAGCAGTGTCGGACGCACAGCAATGGCGCCTCTCAGAAGTTGTTTAGAGGGCGTATCAAAGAGAATGTGCTCCATTTTCCTTTTGTCCTTATGGGGGACTGCCAGGAAGTGATAGATTGGGAGGAGGAGGCGCGGCACATCTCCCGGCCCAGATGAGATGCCTGTGGTGGAGACAACCGCGAGGATTGGCTTTTCCTTTTCAGTTGCTGTGGACGGTTGCAGTGCTTCCACGGCGGATAAGATGGTATTGGTGCTAGTTTCGCAAATGGTCGGGTTATCGAGGGTGACGGGTTGAAGCGCGGCTGTGAGCTTGGGTGTTCCGCCCAGCCCTGATATTATGATTGAAACCATTTTGCCCCTGTTTTTCGCTGGAGAGATTGTGCGCTTGGCGGCTTCAACGTCAGTTGCATCCCCTTGGATTATTGTCAGGTTATTGTCGATTGTCGCCTGGTCAAGCCCCTGTGAGAGGAGCTGGGCTTGAAGTTTTGAGGGGGTTCGAGCGAGGGCGCTTGCTTTGTATCCATTCTTGAGAGCGTGAGTCAGGCAAGAATTTGTGCAGCCGCCCGTGGCACCAAAGAAGGCAATATTTATCGGGTTATCTGAGGTGGAAGACATGATGCTTAAATGTAGGGTCCAAGGTGGGTGAGAGATAGGATATAAAGATATCTTTCCACAATTCGGCTGCGGCCTTTGGAAAATAAGTCAACAGGGAAGCAAATGAGCCTGAGAATCGCAAGCTTTTGGAATTTGAGGGAATGTTCAGGAAAGGTAAGGAATAGTTGTCCGCTTTCACAAATTGCTACTTGGAGTTTCTAAGTGGGAACATGGAGAGTTTTTATATCAATTCAGTCAGCACCCCTGCTGAGATGTTAACTGGAAGTGACGTTGCGGCGCCCTGAGGATATAATGAGGCTGTTCGGAGGTAAAATTCCTCCTGCATGGATCAATTGAAGTTGCCTAAGTTAACCCGATCAATTGCGGATATTTGTATCCATGACGCTAAGTTGCGCCGTGCAGCGCGGAGGTGGAATGATAACACCGCCAAAGCCTCGTTGGCCTTCAGCTTTACAAGACCGAGCTTATCCCGCAGCGGCAAAGCGCCGGGGCGAAGATGCCCCGACCACGTGAAGGATATGAGGATAATGAATATGAGGCAGAGAATAATGTAGATCTTATATTAAAATAAAACTGTTCACTGGCTCTCTTTGATCTCGAGAATCTAGTGAGGCTCCTCTGTATATAGAATGAGATTTAAGATGCCGAGTAAGTTCTCCACTCTTATATTTGTAAGAAATTAGTAAGTTACTAGTAACTAAAAGATGCCTATCATCAAAATCCGCAATGCTTCTCTTTCAATAAGATTTCTGTAGGAAAAAAAAACATTTGAAACTCTTATTTCTCAAACATTTTGCATGAAGAACCTTCCAAGGGTCCAAGATTGCATTCTCACTCTCATAACAGAGTAGGAAGATTAGACCTGATTGAATCAGAGAATCCTTTCTTGAGAAGCATTCCTTACTATCTTCTATTACTTCGCTCTTTTCTAATATTGCTTATTCCTTTGTTGTTGTTTTTTGTTTATTTAGATCTTGTAATGAGAGATTCCTCTCTTCTAGATCATAACCGCCTACGGAGTTGGTTACAGCTGATGTAAGGATTCCTCCTGTGGACAGGATTTTACAGCCATGACACGCTGCAACACGCGGTTCTCTTGCATCTACAGCAAGTGATTCAAGGTTGGTAGTCCAGTCTTGATACTTCATAGTTTATTAGAGTTTCTTTGCTCCGTTGGGTTATGGGAAGAAACATTTGTTCTCATGCACTCCCACTTCTGCTGTACATACAATATGACAACTCCGACAAATACCCCCCCCCAAAATTCCGACAATCGCTACCAAATAACGCAGGCTAGACAAATTTTCCCAAGATGGTCACTGGATTTCATCTAAGGAACAGCTGGGTTAATATGAACTCCTAGCACCGCTGGATGGGTAAGACGAAACACTCCGGCTTCCAATATGACTGCTGCCATTTCCACGCCCTACTTGTGATCGTCCTGAGCTTCGTTGTTCGTGCGGGGAAGGCTCAATCTAACTCTCAAATCGGGCTTTGGTACCTAGAGGGACTAGGGCCCCTCTGCTCAAGCCTGTCAAGTAGTGCTACTGTCCAGCGCTGACATCGCTACAGCGGGACAGCTTGAGCTACGGCCCGCACTTTTGTTGATATCGTTTGTGGAGATTTGGCACACCAAAGTTCTAGAAGCGATTCCGAAACTGTCGAGTTGCTTGCCCGCTTGAATCTGGAGTGTATACCCAGCTTGCAGGGTTGCTTGTGTTTTCTAAGCCCTTAAGCTGTTTCAAGTTCGCCCGGTTGTTTTGCTGCAAGTCTACTCTGTCCGGACTCTGTGAATTGCATGTATAGCCCACAGTAAGTTGACAGTGCCGTTAAGTTGACGATCGGTTTTGATGGGGCGAAAAGCTAGCCCTGTTTGCCAATTGCTGCACGGCCAACACGTTCGTTGGGTCCAGCACGCCCAATTATTGAAAAGCGTGGACATCGTGGGAAACCAGAAAAAGACCAAGCTTCCATCGTCCTATCAATGATATCATAGGGCGAAACAATGTCGCTACCCGACGCATCGTCGCATCTGTGCTCGCAATCTCGCGTTCTGCGCTATGTCGTGTACCTGCAGATGCAGCGCCCGTCCACACTCCGTATCTTGCATAAAGAACCTGATTGGGCAGCTTTTGGGCTTCGAACATTTCGAGAAGTTACGTCCGAACGACCACGGAAGTACCGAAGAAGTGTGTGCTGGCTTCTAGCCGCATGGGCATCGGCGTGGCCTGTTGCAGTTGAGAGGCTGCCGGGAGCAATAATGCATACTATTATTCCTCCAACAAATCGACCCCATAACCCCATAACCCCGTTGCACGTGTGGGGCGGATTCTATTCAAAAGTTGTGTTTCATGCTATCTGGCCCTAGCCCCAACACAATTATCTGTGCTACGCGAGAGAGCCTCGATATGATGTAGCTATGTAGTTGGAAACGGCTAAAATGATCAACTAGATCGACCGGATGAAGAACATCGAACCGCCTCCCTGCATTGTTGTCCCCGGGTCCTAAACGAGACCCGATGATGTGGGCAGTTACTAGAATGGTGCTAGTCTGGTAGTGATGCAAGGGTAGTTCTGTTACTTGGTGATGAGTATTCATCCGTGTGGGTCGTAAATAGAGATCTATGCAATTCTCGCATTTATTTTTCTTTTTTTCGATAAGTTTTGTGGTTTCCAATGGAGACTGAATATCTTTATGTCGCAAGGGAAGCACATGTAACGTTGTTTGGCTTATAAGCATACGAGATATGCAGATGAATAAATTCCAAGAAATTAATACCAACTGTAAATTCAAGATATAACAACAAACAAACCGCCAATAATGGAGGAGAGTCACTCATTGTCTATTTTAACCCCGCCTTCGGATAAACTTGTTCCTCTCACATTAGCTGGGTCGCTTTGAACAGGTACTATACATAGCCAATGAAAACTAAAACAAGAAAAGAAATATCAATTTGAAACAGGGCAATTTCGCAAATATATTCTCATGGCGAGGTACTTAACCCTGGTTTTTCCCTGTGCTAAATCCCGGAGCGCTCCTGCTGGTATATAGCGTCATCCAAGATGTAATCCGTCCATTGCTCGCATGTCTTGTGCCATGTCTGAGGGATGTCGAGGGTCTTTGCAATCTCCGAGAAACGTTCGACAAATTGTACCGCAAGTCCTTCGTGCGCATGCCATGCCTAGCAACAAGAGAATAGAACCCACCGGGGGTACATTAAGTCAGAGATATTCATTGGGACGATTACACGCAGCATGTTACTTTTGAGTAAAAATCTGTAGGTGCAGAAGTAAACAGGGTTCCAACTTACGATGTGACAATGTGCTAGCCACGCACCGGGGTTATCTGTCGGAAATGCAATGGCCACCCACCCAAGATCAGGCAACATAACAGTATCTCGACGAGGCGGGTTCGTGAAGTTGAGTCGTTCGGGCCCGGGGAAGTTGCCTATCCCTGTACCGAGGACGGAGAAGTCATGGCCGTGCAGGTGGATTGGATGTGGAACGTTGACGATGCTGCCAGGGATATCCTGGATAATCCAGTATGTCCACTATTTGTAACGATTATTAGGGCCTACGTTAGTAGAGAGTGTGCTTGTAATAAAGGAAAGAAAAGAGAATGAAGCGTCTTGGAGCCGGAGACATACCACATTTGCTTCTGGTAACTCGATTACGTTCAACTTCGGGGGAAAGCTTGTATTTCGATCAAGGACATATTGAAGAGTAGGATATTCCCAGTCTGTTTCAATAGGGATCCCGTTTATTTTCCAGTGGACTATGTTTTGGCCTGGTAAACTAACTTCAGGCTCGAAGGTGACGTTAAGATCTTTCGCCTCTTGGGTGAAATGCGCCGATGGTACATCAATTGGAACGAATGGAACGAGACCTTGTTCATCGTCACAACTTTGCGTGTAGGTGCTTGCTACTGATGTGGGCTTCGCATATGAGTCCGCGCCTTTATATCTGAAGATACTTTTTATCCTCCCGTTCATTGCGTTCTCACCACATCCTCTTTGAACTTCGGCTCGAAACCAGTAGTTGTCTATCTCCTGGTCGGCGTGAATGATTACATCATAACGTTGGCCTGCTCCCTTTGTCAGTATGTGGGATGGGTAAAATTTATGAGCATGATTTTGTTACATACCGATCCCAAGAAACAGCCAGTCGGTCTGGTATGGAAGGATGGCAACGAAGTCGCTTGAAATTACCGTGAAGAGGTGATTATCCAAATGGACTTTGAAATAATTGTCCACCGATGTATTTATCAATCGTAAGCGGTATGACTTCCCCTTTTGAATTATATTTTCGTGATATTTCCCTCCGCCATTTGCGTTCACCATTGTCCCATTAATCAGGCCATTTTCAGCAACAGGGGGGATGCCAAGCAGTGCATTTTGCCACGCTGTGCGGTAATACCAGTCTTGGATAGGCATCGTTCCGAGGTCAATATCATAATTGGCTGAAGCTGGCCCCGAGATCTCAATGGCCCCTAAAACACCATCGCCGTACCTGCGCAATTTTAATTTAAACAACCAAAGCTCCGAGTTGAAATTATGGGATAGAAAACCCACTGTACAGTATGGTGGCTATGATACCACGATGTCCCATATTGAGTACATTTAAATTCGTACGTTTTGGATGCTCCGGGAGCAATAGGGCCTTCATATTAAGCGTTAGCTAGTGGAGTTGTGGAACATTGATATCGGGCATCGGCAACATACATTCTGTGACCCCGTTTGTCCCATCTTGATGGCTAGTACGCTGCTGACGAATTCCGTGCCAATGTATGCTTGTTCTGCCCAGCCCAGCCGTCATTAGTAAATTAACGCAAGTTTGTTAAATAGACATTGTTACCCACCCATTATTCTGTAGATTATTTTTCACATGGATTCGAAGAGTATCGCCCCAGTCTGCAAATATTGGTCAGGAACCGAACTCTGCAACGGTAGAGATTGATCGACGTACTCGCTCGAATGGTTGGACCAGGAAATTGACCATTTATGGCCAAGACTAGCCTTTTAACCCCGTCGGGGGATAATGTTGTATTGCTTACTTCAAGATGATACTAACGACGCCTAAGTCAGCTAGAAGCTTTTGTTGAGTTTGTTGGGGATCAAAGGAAGGTCGGCAAACCTCGACCACTTTTCCAGTTTCCGGCCACTCCGTGCCAAAGTTTGTGGTGATATCAAATCCTCCACCCCAGCAAGCGCGGTTCTTGGGACTATTCTTGCAATGTTTATCTGACACAAACCCGGGCGGACCTTTTTCGGAAATGGGATGATATACATTCGACTGGGCGGCACATATTGACGAACCTAAAAGTATCCAAAAGAAGTAAATTATTATTGACAAGGGTAAGGTTGTAATCCTTCGTGAAGTCATAGCT